>JAEUWS010000197.1:0-153967 GCA_018524945.1 Podaxis sp. C-F-92630
TATATAGACCTTGTTGTATAAGGCCTATATATTGAAGGTAAATATCTGGAAGTACATGAGAAGTTTCCTTTGATATGATCTGCAGATATGTATTGGGTTTCCTTACAGACTGAGGAAGCCTCACTATAACAAGAATTGTCACTAGTCAACACACAAGAAACACAAGTGGACAATCTTTAACCCAACATGCCAGATCTGGATATCTAACTCAGTCTGGAATTGGCAATTGCAACACATACACTGGAGGTTGAGTTGGGGGAAGGAGATTCATTGATAATTGCTTGCTAGTGCTATGGGTCATCCTCTTAAAATAGTGATTCATTACAGGTTTTTTATTTCAGTCATATCAGGATTATCAGATTAGAACCACTAACTGGTGACTGCCAGCACTGTCTCTTGAGTACTTTATCTAACTACTTCTCCACTTACTGTTGAATGTTATGCCTCTTGAACCTCAACTTTTGTGCCTGCCCAGCAATAGTCAGTTCTCAGCTACAGTCCACACCATATTGCAGGCTCTTGATGTAGTCTATGTCAATGGCCTCACTGTGGCCTGCAGTCAAATTGAGGTTGATAGCTGGAGAATTCAGCACCATCAGTGCCTCATTGCCAATGAGGCCAAGCTATTGCTTCAGGCTCCTATCAATTTACAAGCAAGAGAGAGTATACTGATTCTATAGATACATGGGTGTGTGGAGCAGTTTTTGTCCCTGCTGAAGGCATTGCAAGATCAGGAATCTGCACTTGACAGCAAGTGAGCATTAAAACACCTAGTTTATATCAGTACATGTTGATATTTTCACCAGTAGAGGATTAGTAGTTCATAAGATTGAGGCAGTGACCACAGTAAGAACAGGTCAAAGAGGCTGACTGAAGAAGGTCATTGACAAAAGGGTCATTCAAAAAATGATCCTTGGTGCAGGAACAATGTTGATCAACAAGCTCTCTTGTCTTCTGGGTGTTTCAAGCCAAACCATCTAGCATTCAATGAAACAGTATGGGATTAAAAAGAAGCTGTTTCTTTCAATGTCAAATAGTGATCTCAATATCATGCTTGCAGCACTCAAAGAGTAGCAGCCAAGTATAGGGCAAAGATATGTACTGGGGTTTTTCAAAAAGAATAATGTGCACATTTAGAGAAAGTGTATCCTAAGTTCAATAGCATGAGTTATGAGACTTGAAATTGCACTGTGTAAGCATATGATGAAAAAGATTCACCAACAACTATATCATGTTTCATGGCCTCACACCCTCTGGCATATTGATGGACATCATAAGCTGATCAACTGGGGTATTGTCATTCATGGCATGGTTGATGGCTATGCATAGTTGGTAAGTAAATCTGAAGGTTGCCTGACTCAAGCCACTAAAATTGTGTTTCTAGATTACTAGTATCAAAGCCAACACTAACAATACATCTGCAACAGTGCTGGAAATGTTTATGGAAGCTATTGGAAATTATGGCCTTTCTTCAAGAGTCAGAAGAGATAGAAGTGGGGAAAATAAGAAAGTCTCAATGATGATAATCCTCCTGTGAGGATTCAATTGAGCAAGTTTCATTTGGGGTTTGTCCACTCATAACATCTATATTGAGCACCTCTGGATTGAAGTTGGAACACAATTTGCCTGAAAATAGAAAAACTTCTTCCTGTGACTCAAAAAGCTCTATTTCTTTGACTAGAAGGAGCTAGCTCATCTCTGGCTTTTCCACCATCTTTTCCTAGACCTGATAAACCATGACTGCACCAAGTTTGCAGGGAACTGGAATCATTATCCTATATTAGGCAAAGGACACAATATATCACTGGTGATATGTATGCAATTGCTCATCCCACTTTGGAGGTAGCTGACATATTATTAGCAACTAGAAGCCAAAGGACAACTGTTACACAGGTTCTATGGAGATGAATGTGAAGATGTTCCCATTGACCTCATCAAACAGTACTATGGTACTGAAGGTCATTATTTGGAGCATAATTCCTGCCAGTAGAGTGCTGGATCCTCATGAGATAAAGAAACAGAGGTTGAAGCAGCAAATGCACAAATCAAATCCAGTGCATGCCATGAGACTGTTTCTGTCCCACAGAACAATTGCCCACTTGACAAAGCCAAGATGATTGCATTTGAGCACCAGCTGGTAACAATGTGGAGTTCCTTCATGCCAGAAGGGTATAATGTACAACATGGTGAATAGAACAGATTACCTACCCTATGAAGACATTTAAGTTAGAAGATGGAGAACTGTGTTATATATCAGTCTTACTTGCTCTGTCTGGTTGCCATGCACTGAGGATTGGGTATGGGGCCTCTATCTATTGGAGAGTATTTTTGCTTTATAGTCTTGTGATTGAACTTGTATATATATATACTAGTCACAACAACTTCATACTTCCTAGTTCCATTGTTTCTTTTCTCTTTACCTTCTACATCTGAGTCACTCTTTTCTGCTACCTCCATATCATCTGCCTCTACTGATCAATTGTCTGAACTGTCTCCATGCCATCAGAAAAAATCAAAGGCCAAAGTGGTATATGTCAAACCCTCTGATGTTGAAGAAGAGGTGAGATTTCATCATGCATTTGGAAAAATTGGCACTGACTTGGATTAAGTCAACTTCTTTGATGAATCTAACAATTCAATGAATCCTCCAGCCTCAAGTCAAATTCAAGGGCACAAAGCTGGAACTACAAGTGCTTCTGCAGCCCATAAGAAAGCACAAAAAATCATTGACTCACTCACCACTACCACTTCCTATGCATGCTCACTTGTGACAAATGAAGACCTGGAACATGCTCATAAGGAGACCAATGCTAGTCTGAAGTGCTATGGAAAATCATCAATGAAGACTGCCATATCAGTTTCTACTCATTTAGGACCAGCAAAGCCTGTCTCCAAGTCCAAGCCCAAGCTCAAGCTCACTGTGAATCACCCTATTATTCCACTCTCTTTAAGAGCCTCTAGGTTGACTTCCAAAGTTCATGATTTCAGTCATTTCAAAACCTCACACCTGACTGATATTAGCTTCAAGTATACCAATAGCCCAGAGCATCATATTGGTGCAACTATCTTACTCCTATTTTGCCTTAATTGGATAATTATAGATTTTATTCTCATCTTATCTTTTTCTGATCTGTCTCTATTCAAAATGAACATAAGAACACATTTCTGTATCATAATAGAAGACAATATTTTCTGCATGATTATGCTAATTTAGACTCCCTTCTCAACCAACTCAAGAACTCACATCTTTGTAACCAAGACCTTAACATTGACCACTTAGCTGATTGCAAGCTAATAGTTATGATAGATTGTTCAGCTGGTAAACTATTAATAATCAACAAAATGTAGTCAAATAAGGAGCTGACTGCCCATTTCACAAAGTTATTTCCTGAGGTTGTTGTCTGGTATAAGTAGCATATTGACCTACACATTAGCACTGCTAGTGAGTCTGGTGATAGTTTGTTCAAGAGGTGCCCTTGGTGCCTCATTGACTTTGGATATGGGAAGTTCAACACCATCTATTTCAAAGACATAAATGCTCTAAATAGCAAGTAGGTCATCAAGTATGCACTGAAACAGAAAATAGGTGATGGAAAACAGAAGCTATTCCTTAGTAAGCCTCTTGATCTATCTTATTGATCATTTACTGAGTGCTTTTTCAGCTCTTAATATATAGATCTCTGAGCATCTGGTCCTCAAATAGAAAGGTATCAAGGTTCTTGAAGAATTTCTCCACTTAGACAATGAAGATTCAAACTCATTGCCTAAAGAGGTCATAAGCATCAAATGTGAGGTTATTGAGCTAAGCTCTGACATTGAGGATGATAATAAGTTTTTCTATGTTCATCACTTCTCTATTCACACAACTATTTACATACATCAGAGCCTGAGATGAATACATGTGTCTGTCCACTACACAAGAATCCTAAGCTTGTAGAAAACAACAGTGTCCCTTATTTTTCCTCAATTATTAACTAATAATTATTTGGTTAGCATCCAAAAGCAAGATAGCAGCCCCAACTCTCATTGCTAGTCCCCTAGCACCTAACATCTCCACTGCACCTTTGACTTCTGTTCTAGTCAAGCATACAGCAGGCCCTCTCTGGGTAACTAGAGATCTGTCTATGCAGTTTTCATTATCACTAATCATTAGTGATACATCTTCTGACTTCTTCACTGGACCTTTGATAAAGTGGCCTGTAGTTGATGATGATGATATTGATTTCTTGTTATAACAAAGTCATCTGATATAGACATTTCATTTAGTGTTCTTGATATTATACTAGTCCTTAGGGGCAATATATCTATCTAGTCCACAGTTGTTTTTACAAATATACTACTATTTATTTAATAAATACACCATCAGTTTGTGAAACTATCTTATAACATTTTGCATGACCTCAACTTCATGTGTGGCTTTATAATATTTTGTGCAGCCTTGATTTTGCATACAGTTTTATGATATTTTACATGGCTCCAATTTTGTATATAGCTTTATAATGTTTTGTACAACTTTAATTGTATGTGTAGCTTTATAATATTTTTGTGTAGCCTTAATCTTGTATGCAGCTTTATGATATTTTGTATAGCCTCAATTTTGTGCATAGCTTTATAGTATTTACATGTGGGTCATACAGGGTGTGCAGGCTGCAGATAAACTATACTATATAAACAATCTGATTATTATATAATAATACATCCAATATCTGTATAGCAATTTATTTTTACATATAAAAGATGTTTCACATGAGATATTTTATTTTTGTCTACATTGGAGTGCCATAGAGTTCTGACTATATTTTTGGAGTTGATGAGATTAATATTTAAATATATATCTAATTTTATTAAAAATAAATAAATATTTATATAATAAATTTTGGGCCAGTAAAAGTAGAAAAGAACATGTATTTGGGAGGAAAAGCAAATCCATCCTTTATCAACAGTGAGATGGTAGTCATGAAAATATCATAATTATTGTCACAATTTGTGTCAATAACACAATTATTGCTCTAGTTATCATTTTCAAGAGTAGGAGACACCTAATCAAGTAGTATAAGGACAATCCTATAAATACATCATATATATTTCCTACTATTACAGAATCTATTACTAATATCATATTAGGTAAAACTATTTACAGAAAAGTTGGACTGATGTAAAACAAAGTACATTACAACTCAATCAGTTCAATAAATTTACAAAATCAAAGACTCAAGGATATAAATAGGTAATTCTTCTTGATAGTCATAATTCTTATTATTTCTATGACTTCCTCACTTATGCTCAATATTACAATATCTCTATATTTTACTATTCTTTACATTCTACTCATATTTATTAAAGTCTTAATGTTGCAATCTTTAGAGTTTTCAAATGCTTTTAGCAACAGAAATGTGATGGTTTTCAGTAGTCAACTAAAGGAAAGATGACTAAATCTAATTTTCTCTCAATTTATAGTTGTATTCATATCTGTGTCCTCACCTCTGATAACATCTAGGCTGCATTTTATAAAACTGACATTGTCTCTCTTGACCACTCTGTTATCTGTTCTAAGCTTTTCAAGCCTAGTTATAATACTGCATATAATGTATTAATATCACTCAAATTCAACACTTTAATTCACAATACTACTTATGTTGTTGTTATGTGAGCTAAGAAAGGCAAAGGTTCAGCTGCTCATCATAGCTACTCAACTCTTAGTATTTCCTCAGCCTCTGAGAAAAAAAAAACAATTTCAATTTTAATATTTTATCTAGTTAACATCTTCACTCACCTTCTAACCACAATTGGCTATCCACTCTTCTTTTTTAATTTTTCCACTTCCAATACCCTTTCTCTTGAGTACACTCTACTTATTTTGTCACTAGCCAAGAAGCATACTAACTTGCTCTAATTTGAGTTTTAAACTGAATATAAATCACTTCTTCAAGCTACACCACTCAATACTATACTTTGAGAGGTATATTACAAGAGCTAGCTTCACAGACAATAGGTAGTTATTATTCTCCAATATATATACTATTAATGGCTCTAGAACTAACTTTGAACAAAGAGAAGGCAAAGTTCAAGTTATTTCAAAGTCAAGCTAGATGTTGGATGGAAAGCTTGGTTACTTACTAGGATAGAGCTTGTTGAGGTAGTAGTAGCAAAAGAGTAGAAATTGAGAGGTAGATAATGAGAAGCACAAGAAAACAATTTAGGCCTATTACTTAAAACAACTCAAGGAGTAGAAAGAAAAAGAAAGTGACTAGAAAGCCAGAAACAAGTAGCTTTTGATGGAGTACAAAGAGTTTACAGAGTTATAACATGAAAACAACCTGGAGAGAGCTGATCTCAGGCAACATCCCCTTCCAGATCTTGGAAAACTTGGCTTTTTATCAAAGGCAACTCCCAAGCCAACTTTGCAACAGTCAGCCAAAGATTATGAGTTTCTCAACTATTTCTCATCTACTAAAGAGGTCTCTAGTAGTTTCTCTGATACTCTCAATACCTCTGAGGGTGGTGAAGAGTCTCCAAGTGATGAGGATTGAGGGATTTTGGGCAGGAGATATAGGTTTAGTTAGTGTGTAATATCATGTCACATATAGGGTCACACCATTAAAAGGACTAGTTTTATAACAAAATTTGAAACCTGTTTTGTGGTCTCATTTCTCACTTAAAATTTCTGAAAATTTGTATACCTGTGGGATTCAGATGTCAAATACTACATATACTACATATAAATTTTCATTCAGTTTGTACAAAAATTGTGCTTGGAATTTGTGAAATATAATTTGGTGTTAAAAGGAACACTAAGTAACTGCATCAGGTTTGGTTTTGTATTCTTTGTTTGAGAGACCATAAAGTTTGATTGTTTCATCAGTGCTGCATAGGCCCATATAGGTCTATAACAAGGTTTTTCTTTCAGAATGGTAGTGCCCACATTGTGAAAGGTGTCTGATGTGTAAATAAACGTGTCATCAAACCCCTGTGATCTCAAGCTGGCCTCGGCAAATTCTCGGAATTATTTCGGAAATTTTTATCCAGCCCCATATATTGTGGGGACGAAGATGGACCCAATTTCCACCTCGCTATCCCACCACTTTCTGGTTCGCTTTGAGCACACAACACGAATGGAACAAGAGGCACTATCTCACCGGAAGCCAAATACCGAAGAACATACAAAGATGGACAATCTACCTATAGATCCCGGCAGAGCCATATCCTCCAAGCATCCCGGGAACGTTTTGTCGGTAACGCCTACATTAAACAAGAATGGTGACGTTGGCGGAGTGGTCGAAGCGGACAAAACAGACGAGGGGCGCGATACAAGGACGAAAAAGCAGAAAATGACCGAGAAAATCCAAATCTCCGCGCTGTGTTGGTGCATCTTCCTCGCTGGGTGGAACGATGGATCGACTGGCCCATTACTGCCACGCATACAGGAAGTCTACCACGTACGTCTGTCTCGGCTTCCAATATCCGATGTCCTATCTTGTCAAAGCTTATCTCACATGCGTTCAGGTCGGTTTTACCATCGTGTCCTTGATCTTTATCTTCGCCTGTCTTGTACGTCCCATCATGTTCCGGCTTGACTTTTGTAGACGGTTTGAACACGTGAATCCGAGGGTTTTATCCTAGGCGCCCTTGCCAATGTACATCTCACGGACCGACTTGGGTTTGGCAAGGTGCGCATGCGCGTTTCCCTCCTATTGGAGATAACGTATTCTAAAGTCCGTTTCAATAGACAATTATATTTGGTACGACCGGGTTCGTGTTCTCTGTCTTCAAACTCACACGTTGGCATGCAGGCTCCGTCCTTCAGATTATAGCATACGCACTTCAGTCTCCGGCTCCTCCCTTCCCTGTCTTCGTAATGGCGTACACTATCAATGGCTTCGGTCTCGTGCTTCAGGTACGTGGATTATTTCACCACCAATCACATTATCTCACCCCTCCTATAGGATGCCCAGGCCAACGGCTTCATCGCGAGCCTTCAGCATCACGCAGAAGCCAAAATGGGTATTCTCCATGCTGTTTACGGTATGTTATATCCAATCTCTTGCAGTAGTTTCCGCAGCAACTCATCTCCTACAGGTGCCGGCGCGCTTTCCGCACCTCTAATCGCAACCCAGTTCGCGCAATTGCAACGCTGGTCCTTTCACTACCTCGTCTCACTCGGAATCGCGATATCCAACACCATCATTTTATCGATAGTCTTCGGTTTCAAGACGCAAGACGGTAGCTAAAACTTCCCCTCCAACTCGGTAGATGATACTCACCACCTTACTTACAGAATGCCACTTGAAGATCGGTCAAGAGATAGGCGAAAAGAGTACCAGCGAGCACAGCTCCTTCAACCAGATATTGCGCATCAAGGCCGTGCATTTCTTGGCATTCTTCATTCTGGTATACGTCGGTGTCGAAGTTACGATTGGAGGTACGCCACCATCATATTCTCCGATATATCTATTCAACATACACTCCCGCGAACGTAGGTTGGATCGTTACTTTCATGCTCGATGTGCGCGGAGGTGGGGCGTCCTCGGGTTATGTATCATCAGGTTTCTTTGGAGGTGAATCTAGTCCGCGGTTTTGAGACCCTGAAGCTTGCTCATGCAATCATAGGTCTCATGCTTGGTCGCATTCTTTTACTCTGGGTCAACAAAAAGGTGACGTTTGGCCGTCCAATCAATGAGCTTGGCTTCATTCTGATTCTTGCCTGTAGGTTGGAGAGCGGCTTGTCCTCTTCTTCTATACCTTACTTGCCATCGGGTCTGTCATCCCTTTACGGTTTGTTTGTGATACTGAGACAGTTTCTATTCAGGCTTGAACTTGTTGTCTGGCTCGTTCCTTCTCTCATCGGAGGAGCGGTCGCGGTCTCCATCGTCGGCCTCCTGCTTGGTCCCATGTACCCTATTGCAATGAACCAGGCGGGCCGTATTCTCCCAAACTGGCTGCTCACAGGTTCTATCGGCTGGATTGCAGGGTTTGGTCAGGCGGGAAGTGCGGCTCTACCCTTTGTGACCGGAGCTATTTCCTCGAAGCACGGAATCAAGAGTCTCCAGCCTTTGTAAGTGCAAATGTCTACCAAGAACATTGGCAGTACGCTCACGGATCCCAAAGCCTGATTGCTATGATGGGATGCATGCTGATTTTGTGGTATCTTGTGCCAGGAAAGCGGCATGAATAGTTCACGCATACGTTCAAGCCTTACGAAGCAACTGGTTCTCTAGCCAATACAGAATAGATTAAAAAATACACTGGTGTACACAGAGGACAGAGAACAATACGAAAAAAACCCAACGATTTATTTGGTACCAGCCGAAGAGAATTCTAGAAAGAAATGGTCAGACAAATTCCTCCTAAAATCCAAGCATATACTTACTTGTTACCGACTTGGTGCCCTCAGAGATCGCATGCTTGGCAAGTTCACCAGGAAGGATGAGACGAACAGATGTTTGGATTTCGCGAGAGGAAATGGTAGACTTCTTGGAGTAAGCAGCGAGTTCTACACCAGCATATCAGAACCAACTCTAAATCAAACACCGAACGTGGAAACTCACTCGATGCCTCAGTCGCAATGCGTTCAAAGATATCATTGACGAAACTGTTAAGGATGGCCATCGCCTTGTTGGAAATACCCGTATCAGGGTGGACCTGCTTGAGGACTATAATCCAACGTCAGTCTAAACCATCCCCGACCAAATCAAGCATACCAACTCACCCTTGTAGATGTAAGAAGAGTAAGTCTCTTTCCTCAGCTTCTTGCGCTTCTTCTTGTCACCATCACCAGTAGTCGCAGGCTTCGAAGTCTTCTTTGCGGCCTTGGCGCCTTCAGTAGATTTGGCAGGAGCCTTGGAGGCGGTTGAAGCAGGGGCCTTGCCGGCAGTCGAAGCGGGTTTAGGAGCCATTTACGTTCAAGTCAGAAGTATACACAGGGATTTAGAGTGAACAAAGGATGGGGGGTTACGCAGATGGTGGTCTCGAGGCAAGTTAACTGATATCTCAGCGCACGGTGTGCGAGCGTATATATATTGGCACGTGACTTTGCACTTGTTTGTTTCCGGAACGCGTCAGGTGTTTAATGGACGCGTCTTTGTTGATCGCATGCGTACATATAAATACCCCTGCTCACAAAGTTGGGGTCACCCATTTCGCTTGCTTGCTTGCTCTCTCCCTGATTAACCTCGTTCGATTACTGGAAACTCTTACTCAAAACCTTTAATCTTCAATAAACATGTCTGGCAAAATTAGTGGCAAGTCCAAATCTGGCAAGGCCTCTGGTGATGCCTCCAAGTCCCTCTCTCGCTCTGCCAAGGCTGGTCTCCAGTTTCCTGTCGGTCGTATCCACCGTCTATTAAAGAAGGGTAACTATGCCACCCGCATCGGTGCCGGTGCTCCTGGTATGTAAATCCCTCAGTGTTATGGGGTCACCATATTAATCTACCTTGCAGTGTACCTCGCTGCTGTCCTTGAATACCTTGCCGCTGAGATCCTCGAGTTGGCCGGAAATGCTGCACGCGATAACAAAAAGGCCCGTATCGTGCCTCGCCACTTGCAACTCGCTATCCGAAACGATGAGGAGTAAGTTGCGCCATCCACCTTTTTGTGTGCCTGAAGCTTATGTTCCGCTAGGCTTGGAAAACTCCTTGGTGACGTTGTGATCTCTCAGGGTGGTGTCGGTAAGTTTCTCCTACTTGGCCTTGACGGTATCAAGCCTGACTTTCATTTTCAGTCCCCCACATCGCACCTGAACTTCTTCCCAACAAGACCAAAAAGTCGGACCTCAGCCAAGAGGCATAGATGCATTTGCATTCTTCCAGACTCGGTTATTTATTGTATAATGGTGTATTATAGTCGTGTAACATCATTTAGAACCCTAGACACCCACATACCGATTATCAGCTGCCTGCGACGCAAAGGATTTAAAGAGAATACTCAAGGCTAACTCACAGTGCTATCATCTCTGTCTTTGCGGACTAAGTCAATCTTGACTTTCTTCATCTTCCCTGAGCGCTGTGTCGAAGGCACAAGGTACCCATGCAGACTCGCGACGAGGCCCAACCGCGTAGCATTTGATTCCATAGGTGCACTAACAACCTGCGTAATCATCTGAGTTTCCACGTTATGTACCTCAATCGTCTCGTTGGGAAGTAACGAGGTGATATACGGATAATCAAGACCTAGAGCAGACTATCAGCCACCCGTATCCATGGTTGAATGGGTGAACTTACAAACAGCTTTCGGGTAGCCTGCCCACTCCAAGGTACCCCTGACAGGATCTCCCTCACCCGTAACGAAGACACCCATTGCACCCGCTCCGGTCCAAGATAAAATCAGAAACTCATTCTCTCCAATGACAGTAATGATTGGCTTCACATCAAATGGCGTCGGGTCGGCGGACTGTCGTAATGGGAGGAATTGGTACAGAGACGCTTGTTCGAGGTCCACCATGCTATAGTATTCATCGTCTGCGTAACACAGGGCGTGGCCGATACGCCGAGCTGTGATCGCAGGTGGACCTGCTGGCAATGGAATTTCCTGGACAGAATGTGGCGTTAAACAATGGGCTTTATGTTAGACGCGGGGTGCAAACCTTTTGATAGAATAACCGGTCATTTCTCAGCGAGAACATGGCAATCCCACTCCTCTTGATGACTGAAAATTCAACGGGTTCGTTGACGATAACGGGTGGTCTTTGGAGATGTCGATGGTCGACAGCAAAAGTCACAGCATTACGGATCGGTTTAATATTGACGGGGTCCAGAGAAGGTAGTGTGTAAATGTGAATTTGATTGGCTATGGCAGGGACCAAGTCAGGCGAGAAGAGGAATGTGGCGAGAGGACAGTTTTACCGGACTGGACGAGGAGACGGGATAGTGAAGGGAGGATGACGATATCATCGATGGCCTTGTCAGTTGGGAGTGTTTGACGGGATAGAATGGTGTAGGATTCGAGCTGAGTTGATGGTCAACACTGACATGACGGGGAGTGGATCGTGTATACCTTGTTAGGATCGTCTGCCTGGAGTACAAAGCGGATGAGCTCCCCATTGGAACAGCCGACATAAATCTCAGATGCTGTACATAGTTAAGGAAAACGCGAGCAAATGAGAGGAATGCATACATAGAGCCTGAGCGCAGGTAATGTGAGGTGTGGGGGGAGTGGAACGTGGTTTCCTGACAAAATCTGCTGTCAATTGAGAAGAGCGATTCAGTGATGGAATGTGGATACACACCAAACTCATCTTCAAAGACAGAAGGAATGAGAGATTGGAGTTGGAATGGGGGAATGTCAGGAGGATTTGTCGGTGCGGTCATTGTCGCTCTTCACGAAGCCAACGGTTGTTCGGGCCGAGGACTGGATATTCTGTGCGAATGATCACGTGGAAGGATGAAATTATGGGTGGCGTCTGCTCAGTGGTGGAATTTCTGCAGAGTTGAATGCATGTACTCAACTGTCGGCCTCGACTCTCCCTCCATCCCCTTTCTCTCTTTCGCAGATTATCCGCCGTAGCCAAACCTCTGCCACATCTAACCTTGGACCTCTACCCAGACCACGACTCCCTTCCCCCTGATCCCACCTTGGATGAATCCCAGCTCAACGACGAGCTACACTCGCTTGTCCTCTCCGGACAGTTCTCTGCCGCAGAACGTCTACGGCTCAAACTCATCACTAACGGTCTCCACATAAATCCACGACCAGAATATGCCCATGTCGCGTTAGCGTGTCTTCGAAACCGACGTCTGTCGGGTGCTTCAGGCTATAAACTAAACGAATACTTAACCTGGCTCGACCTCGTTCCCGACCGCGAACACCTCCGTTCCTTGTTATCATCTCATTCCCATTCCACCCCCACCACTTCCCCTTTCGACCAAATTGTCCACGAAATCACTTACCGTGCCCCCATACCCAAATTCCGCCCATTCCTATCGCACACTGGGTTGGTAATTGCATCCAAAGGCTTTGCAAAACGCCACTTCCTCACCCTCGCCCATCCCATCATCCTCCAATCCCCACCAACCTCTCCCTGTCTCTCCGTTCTCGTGCAAATGGAACGTCACGCTGCCAAGTATGAACATCTACACGAACGACCGCCGACACCAATCGCACGAGAGATCCGGTGTTCGTTAATTCAGCTGTTTGCACAGCGAGGGTGGCTATGGAAGAGCGTAGATCTAATATTGGCGCGTAGAACGTATGCCTTACCTGATAGCATGTACCAGGTAGTACTGGATGGTATTCACCAGACAAGACAAACGCACAAGAAGGACCAGATTCTCAAGAGATGGGAAAAAGACAAGGCGCGACGTCTGTATGGGATCAAAAGGTAGATGGTTCGACAAGGTGAGCTAGTGGTTACATATATCTGCTACCCCCATCTGCTTATGTCCACTACCGAGCAGTCGTCTGCTGTCCTCCCGTCTTCTCAGTCAATCTATCAACAAGCCGCGCGTCGCCAGTATTGGGGGCGGGTACATCAAGCAACGAATTTATCGCCTGCTTGCTCGACCGCACATCGCCCTTGAATCCAATATAATAAATCCTCGAGACATCATCGCCAACGGCCTCATTCTACACAACGGCATGAGTTGAATAGGGGATTGGCAGAGGGATGACTCACGAAGAAGAGGGACAAGGAGTGTACACTTGCAAAGGCAGCCACGCGAAGAGGATACTCTACGACACCTGTCTCGCCTTCAAGCAGGGAGATGTTGAGTTGTGGTTTGGTCGTTTCTGCATCGGAAAAGTCGATGATGGTACTGTGGTTGGCGAATATGCGAAGGTGCCGGGGTGCGAGGTCTCCTCTCCCTATAGCTTGTATCAGTATGCTGGACTATATAGACCGTAAATACAGCAAACCCACCGAGCTTGAGGAGAATAGAACGGAGCCGGACATTCTCTGTGAATGGAATATGGATGATCATCTAGAAAAAGGAGTGAGATGAGAAGTGGGAAAAGAGGAACCGACAAACCTGGTCATCGACTCCCGAATCGGCGTATTTATCGGTGCTCTCCCGCTCGCTCCATGGCTTGATGAGTTCCTTGGCGTCCTCTGGAACGGCGAGATTCAATCCGTGGACGCTTAGCTCAAGGAGAGGATGAGCAAGGGCAACAACAAGAGAATCCACGCTCACTTGTCTCTGTCAATAACGTTATACAGATTTGAGATGTCCGTGCCTGCGAGAGAGGCAGCGAGAGTGTCGTTTGCTTCGCCGTTTTCAGTCGTCGACATTGTCTTTATTAGTACCTCTTCACAAGCTTCGTCACCACCCTCAGATAGCACGGCTAGCCGGCCCGTTTCCGTGTGAAGTACCTTCCCGAAGCAGGCCCCACATTTTGACAGTCTAAATTTCCAAATTTGAAGCGTCGTTGTCCATCCACCATGCACCGGTTAGCATTCAGACCTCTCCTTCGCGCTCTACGCGTCCACAAGTCCCCCCTACACACTACTAGACTCACGCCGTCTGCTGCTAGCCGCGCTGCCCCTTCTTTTGTGCGGAGGTACAGCTCAACGATACCACCCGATCCGAATCCCCCTCAATCGGAGCCTGTTAGAATATCCGTCAAAGCTAGTCGTGAGTAACGGTATTTCTACCAAATAGGCTGGATTCTCATTCTTGGATATCTATAGTTGACCCGGCAGGAGTCTACACACCGTCGGAATATGTTACCGAACAGCTCAAATCTCCCGAACTTCAGCAATTCCTCAAGGGTCTCTCTCCGGAGGATTCGGCGCTCTACGACTCACTCCTCCAGAGACTAAACACCGAAAACGGACACAGTGACCTTCTTGCACTGAATGACATTGGCGAATTCCTTGCAGAGAGAGGCGTCGACCTTGACCTACCAGATTCTCTTTTCGAGCCTCCCACAGACAAAGTCTTCCCGGTCGATGAAGATGCCGACCTCGGTAAGCAACACCCCTCACACCTCCCCTCATCACCTCCCTCCTCACTCCAACTACAGCCTTTACACAAATCACATTCAAAGACCCCAAGAAAAACACCATCCGAAGTCTCATGGACCCCGTCCCCCAACTCGACGCACGCGACGTCTTCGATATCCCCGCCGACAAACAAAACCCCTACGGTGGCCGCATTATCGTGCGCAACCACACCTCCATCTTCGACACCGGCTCCTCCCCAGAACCCTCCACCGTCTCTTCCGCTGAAGGCACCTCCCAAGACTACGCCCTCCCCATGCGCGAAGTCAAAGACCTCTACCAATCCATCCTCATCGCCCGCACCGTCAAACAACAAACTGGCAAAGGCAAAATCATGCGCAAATACTTCCTCGTTCTCGCAGGCAACGGTAACGGTCTTGTTGGTTACGGCGAAGCCAAAGATTTCAACGCCCGTCTCGCACTCCAAAAAGCTCGTATTGAAGCGGTAAAGAATATGGATTGGGTAGAACGTTTCGAACAACGTACGGTTTGGACGGAGATGGAATCAAAACTTGGCGCGACTAGGTTGATTATTCGGCCGAGGCCTGTTGGATTTGGGTTGAGGTGTAACCCGTTTTTGCATCAGATCATGCGTGCGGCTGGGTTTAAGGATATTAGTGCCAAGGTGTGGGGGAGTAGGAATAAGTTGAATGTTATCAAGGCTGCGTTTAGGATGTTGCATGCGGGCCATGCGCCGGTTGGCATGGGTGATGGGATTGGAGGGAAGGGGAAGAGGTTGAGTAAGGGTGTTGGGATGCAGGGGCAGGCTGAGCTTGAGAGAGCGAGGGGGAGGAAGTTGATTAGTCTGCGGAAGTAATCTTTGGTATATTTTAATTATATTAATGCTTTTTAGACTCCATATCTGAGGCTTGAACGTAGCAAGTTTGCGATCCAATTGAGGTTAGTCCCAGACCCTTTATGGGCGCTTACATGTATTGAGGGCAGGTCCCACAGCTCCTTATATTAACTGCAACGCTCTTTCAATTACCCATGACCTTCCTCTGACAGCTAATGCTAACCTCCCTCCACGACGACCTGACCACCCTTGACCTCATGACCCACCAAATCCCTATCAGTGTCAATGCGTAGTTCTACGTATGTCTCGCAGCGTCGCCTGCCCCCTTCCTCGCTTGCTTTCGTGGTCATCAGTGAAATGCTATGACTATGTAGTGGGGTGAGTGGGGTCCGAGGTGGACGACATCTGACAGAGCTTTCCGTCGTTTCATGGATGGGGGAAACCCTTGTCGTTGTCTGGTTGCTCTGACAGAACATAATTCGTCCACCACCGCGCGTTGCGTTGAGTGACATAAGAAGGGTTTTGGTCGTTGGGCCACTTGAGATACTTTGTCGCCCTCGCTACCGTAGTATCAGGTACGTCGCTATTCGCCCACCTTGCCTATATTCCTCTGACGCAGAACTTCTTAAACAGGTTGACCTATGACCTAAGTCCTGATGAATGAACAGTAACGATGATCATTTGGGCCGTTGACAATTCTGGGACTTGCGGTGCCCTTGTTTGGTGCGTGTTTTGTTCGTTTTCCCTCTATGACTGCCTTGTGTCATCCAAGTCCTGCTCGGCGCCGATGCGTAATTTTATGCATTTGTCTCAATCAGGCTCATGTTGGATCTGCAATACCAGCAGCTGGCACAGCCTTTTTGCTTGACTGGCGCTCGACAGGTCTTGGACTTTCCTTCACTTTTTGTATTTAACCTTTTGTCTCTTTCTTGGTTGTTATCAAGTTCTACATTACTTTGTGTTGCTCATGCATATCGTGCGTTGATGGGTGTATGATGTCGAGTTGGCAGTACGCTTTTTTCATCTCATGTTTCTTATCGGGCTCGCATTCCCCAAGTCCTGTTTGGCACCAATGTGTAGTTTTACACATGCATCTCACTCAGATCGCGTGAAGTCGATGGGTGGCTTAGGTGATTCTGTGTGATGACTGGTGTACGACAGGTCTTAGGTTCAATGTGCCCTATATTTTGCTGGGACAATTTCCAGACTATTTCATCTTATACGATCCGCACTATAGGTAGCTTGTAAGGTATTTTAGTCGTGATTAGGAATAGCTGTCAAATGTTAAAAATAACGGCTGTGGTTCAGAGAGCCCTGGATGCTGTTTGTGTAATTATTGTTGAGTAACTTCAAGGTGTAGGCTAAGGTGCTGAGCAGAAAGATCACTTGTTTCACTATAATGCTTGCACCCGTCAGAAGGGAATCAATGAAGCATCCCCGTGCTCTATGATATAAAGGTGTTCAGATTCGAGCTATCTTAATGATTCCTCTTCGCTCTCACATCTCACCTCCGCCTATGTAACACCTTCACAATTTGACCTTGTCTAACTACGCCGCTGCCCACATTCCGGGAAATTTTCATGACTTTCCTTAGACACTCACCATTCATGAGGCATCCAACACATCGCGCGAACAGTACATTATTCCGCAAGCTCGCGTCATTCAAACACTTCCTGCATGGGATGATACTGCGAAGTTTTGCTCACAAAGTCATGTACTTATCAAACGACCGAATCAGGTTATTACATTAATTCGCCCTTGTGTGGCGTGTGACTGGTCATGCGGCTTTTCCGCATGTCGCCTCCACAGCTTCACCCTTTCCTTTCAAACACCCTCAAACCAACTCGTCGCAGTTTCGCCAAATCCCTATGAGTACCACTGCACAATCGTGCACACATATCCAGAATGAAACTGGGTACGGGTATACAAGGGTTTTGGCAGCGTGGGGCGTGGCTTTTATGGCTCGCCACCGCGCCTGCACAGGAGGGGCCTTGAAAGTCGCACATCGCATGGCTCCCAGCGCGCATTATCGACTCTAGAGAGCCTGGCATTTTGGCCTCCACTCGCATCAAATTTCCTAACACGTTCCCATCAGTGCTCAGTCACGCGTTGCCCGGACAATGTCGTGAACTATGCTGGTGACTGAAAGTTAGGGTGGGTTGGTGTCGTGGTGTAGTCAAATTATGTGCCTTGTTCATGGCTCGATGTACTTGGGGTAACATGCACAGTCCATACCATACAAACCAGGCTGTCCTCATTGATCGCGGTACGCACAGCCCTAGTATTGGCTGTCGAGTGCTGGGCTCTAGAAGCACTGGCATTCATGGATGCTACGAATTCTTTCGTCTGCGTCTGGCCGTGATTTGTGAGCTGGGGTTGGAACTGGGTTGTGACTCTTCAAGTCGCTGCTCCCCGCACCTGGGATGGCATGCCCATACATTGGGTTCTGCTTTTGCCATCCCAACATGTTCGTGTGCATAATTTTTTTCTCCCTTTTTGTTCCTTCGTGGAATGCTTGATGATCACCATCGTGATGGCCATGTTGTTGGTAAGCACTTTGTTTTGAGATTTCGACTTCGGGAACTAATTCTGCATCAGTTCGCGAATGTTAAGGTGATCGATAGCTGTTGTTTATGTGTAAAGTCCTGCGGTGTTTCCTGTTCTCCCTCCTCGGACCCCGACTGAATTTAGTACAGCCAACATTAGACATGGATCCTGTTTCATCAGAGGAATGGGACGTCTGGCAATCCCATCCTAAATCCAAGATTGCAACACAAGGTATACACCTGTTGTTGAAAGCCCATTTGGGTCGCTGCGCTCCATTGATGCACAGGTTCTCTGCTTTACGGTTGTACCTGTCGCGAGCTGCGTCTTAGGGACATGGGTAATGTATCGGGCGGGGAGTGTTGCTAAAGGTTTAGGAGACGGCGTGGCCGCTTGTTGGAGCTCGCTTTGGCGTCCTCGCACCTTCATGTGCATAGCTTTTTCCCTCCCTGTTCCTCCGTTGAACATAACGCCTTTATTTCGTGTCATGTCACTTATTCAGTGGGAACCTTCTCCGAGTTCAGTTGTCCGTCTATCTCACGATCGCGACTACTCTCGGGTCCTTCACTCCCGCGTCTGGTTCGTCAATTGGCACAACGAAAGCTTTTTGAAAAGGTTCGTCAACCTTTGCCCTCGTTCGAGCTGCGCCTTTTCCACCTCCACTGATCAGGCGCGTGTTCCTTCTCCCTGGCATTCACGCGATAACTTGATTCGTTCAAACTGCGACTCGAAGGCCCGCTTAATCCTATTCGGTGTCAATGCATAGTTCTATGTATTGCGTCCCACGCGCTTCTCTGGTCTCTCCCCCCAAATATGATTTGACAACCGACATTGGAGCAACGGCTGTTCACTAAATCATCGGGGGATTTGATCCAGGTGACTCATTGATAGATCCCGTTGCGTTTTGTCAACGGGAAACTACTCTATCGTCGAGTGGTTGCTCCAAATGGCAGAGGGCCATCCAAGCTGTCGTGTCGACTGACACCGAAGGGTTTTGGCGGGGTCTCCGGGGACACCACGGCCATTTGTGCCGTACCAGCCCTTCTCTGCTAATGAGAGTTTCATATGATCTTAACAACACTTCACCTGATGATGTGTTTCTTCAGCTCGACCTAACCTCTTCGGGTTAGGTAACAACCCCGAGGCGACTTGGCTCTCGCTGGGTTTATACGTTGTCACCTGGAGAATTGTGTTCCTCTTGACTTGGGACGCGGAGGGGATTCACTGACTACGGAATATAGCAAAACCGGGAGTGCCGACTCCACAGGTTCTGGTAGGGTGCTGGGATTCGGGCTTATGCTGAAACACCAGTGCTTGTGGACGGCCAGGGGCAGGCGGGTCTATCCGTGGCTCACTTTTTCCTCACCGCCCCTTCGCGGATGCATGTGGCATTGGGCTACCAGTCGATGCTGCGTCGAATGGTTTCACTGGATTGACTAGTAGTAGACAAGTTCGTCCAATTTCCTTGCATAATTCTATTCCTGTGTTACGCCTGATCAATGCCAATGTGCATTTGTTTACGAATGTCTCTACCTAAAACACAATCACACTTCCGCCAGGGTTGTGGATACGAACACTTACTGACCTGCATGCGACAGGCCTTGAGCACACTGTGTCTTTGCTTATTAGATCATGTCTTCTTATGTCACTATTGCATGTGGGATACGCATCCTCAAATAAGTATTTTTATGACCTTAGGGTTAATTTAAACACCAGAGAGCGATCGGCTCGAGGCAGTCGTCTTGCTACGGGTAAACCTACACATTTGTCCGTCTTGCATTCCCACTGAGCTGGTCCCGTTCCGAGCTAGGTAACGACTAGGTATTATAGCATAGTGATAATGTAATCTGAAGTCTGCGAAAGAAAGCTTAGACTTTAGGTGTAAGTGCGTGTCGTATAAACGGAGAACTACTGGAACGGCAGAAGCTATAAGGCAGTGTAGTAAAAGCTTTAGAGGAAATAAGATGCACTCGCTAGACAAACAACGGAGTATCCAAGACACCATGCCGACCCGTCTCATCAGCGGACACTAAGGCGGCGCAGTTTTATGTACACACTCCTCATCCATGGATCGAGAAGCTGTTCACTGAAGCAGCTTGGTTAGCTTACCGGTTTACAATATGCCTTGGGTGACAATCCCACTAGAGCTTACGGTCGTTTGCCAGAGTATTGTTGTGTAGCCGAAAGGTGAAGGCTAAGGTATTGAGAGGAGAGATTGTTCCTAATGGCATATTACCTGTTTCACTTTTAATGCTTGCACCGTCAGAAGGGAATCGACCAACGTTCCTCCCTCCCATTCTATGACGCAAAGGTGTTCAGATCTGAATCATTACAATGATTCTTCTTCGCTCTCACTTCTGACCTCCTCTGTCTACGTAATGCCTTTGCAATTCGTCCTTGTCTAACTACGCCACTGCCCTTCATTCTGGGGAGGTTCAATGACCTTCCTCAGACGGTCGCCGTCTGTGAGGTATTCGACATATAGCCCGAATTGCACATTATTCACGAAGCTCGTGCCATCTGAATGCTCCTCGCATGGGATGATGCTGCAAAGCTTTACTCACAAAGTCATGTATCAAACGACCGAATCAGATTATTACACTAATTGACCTTGTGTGGCGTGTGACTGGTCATGTGGCTTTTCCGCATGTCATCTTCACAGCTTCGCCGTTTCACCTTTTCCACCCAATCCCTTCAAACTCTTTCAAGCCAACTCGTCGCAATCTTGCCAAATCCCTAGGGGTACCACTGCACAATCGTGTACACGATATCCAAAACTAAACTGGGTATGGGTATACAAGGGTTTTGGCAGCGCGGGGTGTGGCTCTCGTGGCTCGCCACCGCGCTCGCACAGGAGGGGCCTTGAAAGTCGCACATCGCATCAAACCCACTGCACATTATCGGGTCTAGAGAGCCTGGCATTTTTGGCCTCTACTCGGCAACCGAATGCCCTAGCATGTGTGCCATCATTCATAATGTTGTCCCGGGCAATGTCGTGAACTATGGTGGTGACAAAAGTGTTAGGGTGGGTGCTCAAGCTGTAGTCAATTCTTGTGTCTGGTTTATGTCTCGATGTGCTTGGGTTAATATGCACAGTCCATACCATACAAACCAGGCTGTCCTCATTGATCGCGATACGCACAGCCCTAGCATTGGCTGTCGAGTGTTGGGCTCTAGAAGCACTGGCATTCATGGATGCTACGAATTCTTCGTCTACGTCTGGCCGTGATTTGTGAGCTGGGGTTGGAACTGGGTTGTGACTCTTTAAATTGCTGCTCCCCGCACCTGGGATGGCATGCCCACCCATCGGGCTCTACTTTTGCCATCCCGACGTATTTGTGTGCATAATTTTTTTCTCCCTTTTGTTCCTTCGTGGAATGCTTGATGATCGCCATCGTGGTGGCCATGTTGCTGGTACGTGATTTGTTTTGAAATTTCGACTTCGGGAACTAATTCTGCATCGGTTGGCGAATGTTAAGATGATCGATCGCTGTTGTTCATGCGTAAAGTCTTGCGGTGTTTCCTGTTCTTCCTCCTCGGACCCCGACTGAATTGAGTACAGCCAGCATTGGACATGGGTCCTGTTTCACCAGAGGAGCGGGACGTCTAGGAGACACATCTTAACTTCCAGATTACAATGAAGGTATACACCTGTTGTCGAAAGCCCCGTCTGGGTCACTGCGCTTCATTGACGCACAGGTTCTCGGTCTTTCGGTTGTACCCGTCGCGACCCGTGTCTGAAGGACATGGGCGACATATCGGATGGGGGTGTTGTTAGAGGTTTAGGAGACGGCGTGGCCGCATGTTGGGGTTCGCTTTGGCGTCCTTGCACCTTCATGTGCATAGCCTTTTCCCTCCCCGTTCCTTTGTTGAACACAATGCCCTTATTTTGTGTCGTGTCACATATTCAGTGGGAACCCTCTCCGAGTTCAGTTGTCCGTCTATCTCACGATCGCCACTACTTTCGGGTCCTTTACCCCCGCGTTTGGTTCGTCAATTAGCATAACGAAGGCTTTTTGAAAAGGCTCGTTAACCTTTTTCCCCGTTTGAGCTACGCTTTTCTTCACCTCCACCGATTAGCGCGTGTTCCCTCTCCTTAGCATTCACGCGACAATTCGATTCATTCAAACTGTGACTCTGAGGCTCGCTTAATCCTATTCGGTGTCAATGCATAGTTTTATGTATTGCGTCCTCATGCGCTTCCTCTGGGTCTCTCCCCCGAACTACTAGGCGACAACCGTCATTGGAGCAACGGGTGTTCACCGAATCATTGGGGGGTTTGATCCAAGCGACTCATTGATAGATTCCGTTGCGTTTTGTCAACTGGAAATTACTCTATCGTCGAGTGGTTGCTCCAAATGGCCAGAGAGCCATCCAAGCTGTCGTGTCGACTGACACCGAAGGGTTTTGGCGGGGTCTCCGGGGTTATTGGTCACCACGGCCATTTGTGCAGTACCAGCCCTTCTCTGCCAAACGAGAGTCTCATGGTCTTAACAGCACTTCACCTGACGGTGTGTTTCTTCAGCTCGACCCAACCTCTTCGGGTTAGGTAACAACCCCGAGGCGACTTGGCTCTTGCTGGGGTTATGCGTTGCCGCCTGGAGAGTTCCGTTCTTCTTGGCATGGGACGTGGAGGAGTCTCGTTGACTGCGGAGTACGGCAAAACCGGAAGTCTTGACTCCACCTGTTTTGCCAGGGTGCTGAATCCGTGCTTATGCTAAAGCACCAGTGCTCGTGGACGGCCAGGAGCAGGCGTCTATCCGTGGTTCTCGAGCTCCGTGATACCGGCCGAGTGGCGTTGACTTCTTGAGCTCCACACAATTCAATGTGCATAATTTTTCGCTTTTCCTTGCGCTCCTTCGCGGATGCATTCACCTATCATGGCGTTGGGTTGGAGTCGATAATGCACTGAATGGTTTCACTGGATTGACTAGTAATAGACTAGTTCGTCCACTTTCCTTGTATAAATTCTATTCCTGTATTGCTGTTGGTGCATGTTTACGCCTGGTCAACGCCAATGTGTATTTCTTTACGAGCGTCTTCACCTAAAACACAATCATGCCTCCGCCAGAGCTGTGGATATGAACGCTTATTGACCCGCGTGCGACAGGTGTCTTGGGCACACTGCGTCTTTGCTTATTAGATCGTATTTCCTTATGTTGCTATTCCATGTGGGATAACCATCCTCAAACAAATTGTTTATATGAACTTAGGGTTAATCTAAACGCCAGTGAGTGATCAGGCTCGGGGTGGTCGTTTCGCCAGGGGATAATGTTACACATTCATCCGTCTTGTATTTCCACTGAGCTGGTCCCGTTCTGAGCTAGGTAACGAGTAGATATTATAGTGTAACGACAATGTAGTCTGAAGTCCACGAAAGAGAGATTGGACTTCAGATGTAAGCGCGCGTCGTATAAATGGAGAATTACTTATAACGACCGAAGCTACAAGGCAGTGTAGTAAAACTTCTAAAGGAAATAAGATGATACCTGCTAGACGTTGAACGGAGTATCCAAAGACACCATGTCGATCTGTCTCATCGACTGACACTGAGGTGGCACAGTTTTATGTAACGCACTCCTCATCCATGGATCGAGGGGCTGCTCGCTGAAGTAGTTTTGTTAGCTTACCGGTTTACAATATGCCTTGGACGACAACCCCACTAGAGCTTACGGTCGTTTGCCAGAGTATTGTTATATAACTGAAAGGTGAAGGCTAAGGTATTGAGCGGAGATATTGTTCCTAATGGCATATTACCTGTTTCACTTTTAGTGCTTGCGCCCGTTAGAAGGGAATTGACCCAACGTCCCCCCCTCCTGTTCTATGATGCGATGGTTTTCAGGTCTGAACCATCACGATGATTCTTCTTCGCTCTCACTTCTGACCTCTGCCTGCGTAATGCCTTCACAATTTATTCTTGTCTGATTACGCTGTTGCCCCACACCCTGGGAGAAATTCATGACCTTCCTTAGACACTCGCCGTCCTGAGGCATCCGACGTATCACCCGAACGCTTCCTACATGGGATGCTACTGCAGAGCTTGGCTCACAAAGTGATGTATCTAACGACTGAATTGGGTTATTACATTAATTCGTCTTGTGGCGTGCGACCGGTCATGTGGCTTTTCCGCATGTCATCTTCACAGCTTCACAGCTTCACCTTTTCCACCCAATCCTTTCACACTCTTTCAAACCAACTCACCGCAGCTTTGCCAAATCCCTACAAATACCGCACAATCGTGCGCACGGTATCCGAACTAAAATTGGGTATGGGTATACAAAGGTTTTGGCAGCGCGGGGCGTGGCCCTTATGGCTCGCCACCGCGCTTGCTAAGGAGGGGCCTTGAAAGTCACATCACACCCAGTGCACATTATCGAGTCTGGAAGAGTCTGACATTTTGGCCTACTCGGCAACCGAATGCCCTAACATGTTTCCACCATTCATAATGTTGTCCTAGGCAATGTCATGAAATATGGTGGTGAAAGTGTTAGGGTGGGTGCTCAGCTGTAGTCATATTCTATGCTCAGTCCATGCCGTACAAACCAGGCTGTCCTCATTGATCGCGGTGTGCAGTCCTAACATCGGCTGTTGGATGCTGGGCTCCAGAAGCACTGGCATTCGTGGATGCTACGAATTCTTCGTCTGCGTCTGGCCGTGGTTTGTGAGCTGGGATTGGCACTGGTCTGATGGTTGTGACTCCTCAAGTCGCTACTCCCCGCACCTGGGCTAGCACGCCCACCCATTGGGCTCTGCTTTCGCCATCCCGATGTGTTCGTGTGCATGATTTTTTTCTTCCTTTTACTCCTTCGTGGAACGCTTGATGATCACCATTGTGATGGCCACGTTACTGGTAAGTAATTTGTTTTGAAATTTCAACTTGGGGAACTAACTCTGCATCAGTTTGTGAATGCTAAGATGATTGATCACTGTTGTTTGTGTGTAAAGTCTTGCGGCGCTTCCTGGTCTCCCTCCTCGGACCCCGACTGAACTTAGTACAGCCAGCATTGGACATGGGTAGGACCCTGTTTCACCAGAGGAACGGGATGTCTGACATACTCATCCTAACTCTAAGATTACAACACAACGTATACACCCGTTGTTGAAAGCCCATTTGGGTCGCTGCCTCCCATTGACGCACAGGTTCTTGGTTTTTCGGTTGTACCTGTTGCGACTATGTCTTAAGGACATAGGTGACATATCGGGCGGAGGGTGTTGCTAAAGGTTTAGGAGACGGTGCGGCCGCGTGTCGGGGTTCGCTTTGGCGTCCTTGCACCTTCATGTGCATAACTTTTTCCCTCCCCGTTCCTCCGTTGAACACAATGCCCTTATTTTGTGTCGCGTCACATATTCAGTGTGAACCCTCTCCTCGTTCGGTTGTCCGTCTATTTCATGATCGCGACTACTTTCAGGTCCTTCACCCCCGCGCCTGGTTCGTCAATTAACACAACGAAAGCTTTTTGAAAATGTTCGTTAACCTTTTCCCTCGTTTGAGCTACGCTTTTCTTCACCTCCACCGACCAGGCGCGTGTTCCTTCTCCTTAGCATTCACGCGACAGTTTGATTCATTCAAACTGTGACTCTGAGGGCCGCTTAATCCTATTCGGTGTCAATGCATAGTTCTATGTATTGCGTCCTCACGCGCTTCTTCTGGTCTCCCCCCGAGAAACTACGCAACAACCGGTCATTGGAGCAACGGTTGTTGGCCAAATGATCGGGGGGTTTGATGCAGGCGACTCATTGATAGATTCCGTTGCGTTTTGTCAACTGGAAATTACTCTATCGTCGAGTGGTTGCTCCAAATGGCAGAGCCATCCAAGCTGTTGTGTCGACTGACACCGAAGGGTTTTGGCGGAGCCCCCGGGGTTATGGCATATCACTATGTACGCGATACCAGCCCTTCTCTGTCATCCAGAGTCTCGTATGGTCTCAACAACATTTCACCTGACGCCGTATTTCTTCAGCTCGACTCAACCTTTTCGGGTCAGGTACCAAGCCCGAGGTGACTTGGCTCTTGCAAGGTTATGCATTGTCACATGGAGAGTTGCGTTTCTTCTTGACACGGGATGCAAGGAGGACTCGCTGACTGCGGAGTACAGCAAAACCGGGAGTCTTGACTCTACGAGTTCTGTTAGGGTGCTGGATTCGCGCTTATGTTAAAACATCAGTGCTCGTAGACGGCCGGGGGCGGGCGGTCTATCCATGGCTCTCGAGCTTCGCGATACCGGTCGAGTGGCGTTGACCTCTTCCGCACAATTTAATGTGCATAATTTTTCCCCCTTTCCTTATACCCCTTCGTGGATTCATCCACTCGTCGTGGCGTTAGGTTGTCAGACGATGTTACCTTGAATTGTCTCATCGCATTGACTAGTACTAGACCAACTTGTTCGTCCAATTTCCTGCGTAATTCTCTTCTTGTATTGCCGTCGATGTATATTGACTCCTGGTTAACATCATCTTGTATTTCTACGCGTGCCTTCACCTAAAACACAATCACGCTTCCGCCAGGGCTGTGGATATGAAAAGCATATTGACCTGCGTATGACAGGTCTTGGGCATACTGCGTCTTTGCTTATTAAACCATGACCTCTTATGTCATTACTGCATGTGGGATATGCATCCTCAAATGAGTATCTATGCGGCCTCAGGGTTAATCTAAACGCCAGAGGGCGGTCGTCCCGCCAGGGGGTATTGCTACACGTTCGTCCGTCTTGCATTTCCACCGAGCAGGACCCGTTCGAAGCTAGGCAACGAGTAGATACATAGCGAAGTGATAATGTAACCTGGAGTCTGCGAAAGAAAGATTGGACTCCAGGTGTAAAAGCGCGTCGTACGAATAGAGAACCACTACGACGGCCGAAGCTACAAGGCAATGTAATGAAACTTCCAAGGGAAATACGATGATACCTGCTAGACATTGAATGGAGTTTCTAAAAACACCATGTCGGTCTGTCTCATCGGCCGACACTAGAGCACAGTCTCATGCACGCACTTCTCATCCATGGATCCAGAGGCTGCTCATTGAAGTAGCTTCGGCGGTTTACCGGTTTACGGTATATCTTGGGCGACAATCCCACTAGAGCTTACGGTCGTTTGCCAAGGTCTTCCTTTCTTTAGACTCTTTTCGTGTTACTCCGTGGAGCCCCAGTCTGTCTCGGAACTCGGATTAGATCAATGATAGTTCGATAACTGCTGGATACGAATCGTTCCGTTTTCGACGGGATACTGGATCCCTATTAGTGCACTATTAATATGTTTTTCTGTGCGCACTTATGCCTCAGTCACTCGGGGCCAGGGAGGACCATGGGCGGTAGTGGGTGAAATGGTTGTGAGGCTTTGACCCTATATTCCTGCCGCACGCTGTGTCAACGCTATTGTACAATCCGTGGCCGCGAGCCTTATACCATAGCCATGCGCATGATCACGCTCGGCAAGTGTGGGGAATGAGGGAGTTCGGTTATACGGAGAGGGAAATATGCTTAATGCAGAAGTTGTTGATGGATGATGGATGATGTCACGAGGACTCCTGAGTTGGTTAAGTACTCTGCCTGGCTTGGTCCGTTCACCGCCCCTTCTTGCCTTGCTTTCCTTACGCCACCTTGCATTACAACGCACCCATCAGCTACATCAATATTCAACAGCAACGGCATTAGCTACTCGACCCCAGACGATTGATAACAACAACCAACACCTAGCACTCCAAGGAATCAATCCTTGATTTCGTGGGCTACATCGTCATGTCCTTTTCTTCGCACACTCGAAGACTTTCCCAATCACTCAACTCAAGCGTATTTTACTCATCAAGCGACAACACCTCTGACTCTGTCTTTGGAAACATAAGCGAGACGGAGCGAGACGCGTTAATCCAACAATGGAGGGGTGTTCTTGCCCGTGGTACGTCTCCTGCGTCCCGTCAACCGCGTTCTACCTTCGTGATTGAGTTAATAGTGTTATATTGTAGATATCATTGAACCAAAGGTGGTCGTCATGGATGCTAATATGACTGTTGAAGAGGCGTGCGATGTATGCTCTTCGCCTTGTTAGTGTGTTGAGGATTGATACTGATCTTGGAGGTCCGCAGAAACTATTGACAGAGGAGATTGAGTGTCTTGTCGTGGTGGATAATACAACGCTGACCCCGGGGGCTGAGAATAACGGTCGTTGGTCTGGGTTGTTTGACGTATGTTCTTCCTCTCTGTCTCATCCCTAGATCCAACACTCACGTCTTATCTTGTCATACAGTTCTCAGACGTCAACGCATTTCTGACACTTGCTGCAACTCAACACACATTGACACCTGAGGTTATCAAAGCAAATGAGAGACTACATTGGATTGTTGAAGCTGCCAAGGCTGGGAGGGTGCCCGTGAAGCTCGTCTGTAGTACGTCTAGCATCTCCTTTATGGTTCTTTTCGTTTGAGCAAGGTCAACTTTTGATAGACATCTCGGACAAGAATCCGTATATCGTACTACCACACAATGCGAATGTGATATCGCTACTGGAAGTGTTCGCTCGTGGTGCCCATCGGGGTAGGTCTTATCTTGCGCGATATGATATATTTTTAGACTCATAGCGTGTTATGATAGTGTTTATACGGAACACAACCCCTCCGGTACCAGGATCGCAGAACCCGTACTTATTGGGTATGGTCTCAGACAAAAGACTCTTGTCCTGGTTCGCGGGCTATGCCAAAAGTTCTTCCTCGTCATCTTCCTCCTCGTCGGCACCGGCATCACCCCTCGAACGAATTCTATCCAAGTCTCTTTTGGAACTGGCGTTCCCGCTACTCAACATCCACACGGCAGTCGTAGCTGCCAGCTCCGTGGCGACAGTATCGGATGCAATGAAGCTGATGAGTGAAGAGGGCGTAAGCAGTGTTGCAGTCGTAGATGAGGAATCGGGGATCTTGATTGGGGGTGTCAGTGTTACTGATATTGGCAAGGTGTGCATGTTTGGTTGAGATTCGAATGGCAGCTGACCAGTTGTGATATGATAGATTGTTGCGCCATCGCAGAGTAATCAGATTTTGGGGACGACATTGAAACAGTTTGTGGCATCGATAAAGTTGCCGTATGGATCCACAGATGGGGTGGACAGGTATCCAGGTGAGTGAAATCGGTGATTTGTGTGTGGTGTAATGCTGAAGGTTGTTGCAGCGTATTCGGTGTTCCCATCAACCTCACTTACTTATACGATTGAAAAGTTATTAGCCAGTATGTCGCTGAGAATCTCGTTCGGGCCGCTGCTAATCAAGTTTCAGCGAATACCCACCGGTTGTTTGTAACTGATGAATCGGAGAGCGTGAATCCAGTGTTGTCGCCAAGTTCTCCCGGGAATCTGACCGGGATTATATCAATTGTCGACAGTACGCTTGGTCCTTCTCTTGTATTTCAAGCACTGATGGTCGCCAGTTTTATCATTGTTTGCTTACCTAGCCAAGATAACAGACGTGGATCCAACGAGGATGCAAAGACATCGCCGAGCATCATCTGCCTCTTCGCACTCATCCGGAAGACAAGATCGCGAGCTCTTCCTGCGTTCGCGGTCAAATAGTCGCACAGGCGTACGACGGAGTCCAAGTTTCGGGGTGATGCCAGTAACGTCTTCACCGAGTGCGAGTGCAGTAACGTTCAGTGGGGGTAACTCCCCAGTCGGGATGCGGCCAAAGAGCCCGGTAGTGCTTCCTGTGCCAGACATTGGGAGTGCACTGGGAGGGTCAGCGTATGGCATCGTGGGACGACGAGGGAGTCTGAATGCGGCACTGCGAGCAAGGAAACGGGACTCAACATAGGTGGCTCGGGCCGAAAAGCCGACTCGTCCGATGGACCGAAGATATATTGGGTTGAAAATAGTAATTTGTAATAATAATGTCTGTTGCTCTTGGGCTGTCTGTACCTCCACACACACCACACGCCATCTCAGTCTCTCTACCGACATGGCAGGACAATGTTGGATACGAGGAGGGCGAGAAACGGGTTGTTGACTCCATGGTCTCTGGATATCCACGCTTCTTCATCCATCTCTCCATAAGAAAACTCGCTCAAATTTGTGAGCACAAATATGCTGTCGGCGGCGAGCAATGCATGCTCTTTCCGACACACACCATAGCGACAGAGTGCAGAGACTTTCTCAAGCGTCGTTCTGCTCAGCTCGGCCGTGAGCCTGTCCAAGCCAGGCTCATCCATCTCTTCATCTGCCCTGAGGCTTCCGATGTTCAGCCATCTTCACCCCCAACAGCGGGAAATACTGCTGATCTGCACATCGTACTCTTTCCCAGTGATGCCTTCCCCATCGCAAAGGAGTTCTGGCAGCATACCGGTCTCGGCATCTCCTCCCGGCTAGCCGAAAAGTGTCTCTCCCTTCTCCCGGACGAGACCTCCTCCACTGTTGCCACTCGCCCATCGCCACCGCCTGCCCCTCGCTTCCCAACAAAGGGTGGGCATAATAGGCACTACTCTGTCAAGGGCTCCGCTGGCCCCAAAGCTGCGTCTTCAGTCGCCGCTCAAGATGCTCCCACCGTCTCCGGTGCAGTTCAAGCTGACCTTCTCTCCTCCGACCACACGACATACCTCGAAGAGCGCTATGGCCGTAACCTCCCCATCTCCGCTGCTGCATCTGCAAAAAGGGCCTTACGTCGACGTGTAGCAGGGACACTTATCAAGGATAACTGGGCCGACACTGATTGTGGTGGGGAGCCGTGTGCAGGCAAGGAAGGTGTCGAGACCGGCCCCAGCTCAAGAGGTGTTGCAAATGTGACGGAAGACGATGTGTATCTGTTCCCCGGTGGGATGGCTGCGATTTGGAATGCACACAAGCTTGCAAGGGAGGTTAGGCCCGAGGGGAAGAGCGTTTGTTTTGGGTGAGTACTTTACCTCGCGAGCGACATCCTCGATTTAATCGCTGTCACAGATTCCCATACACGGATACCCTCAAAATTCTCCAGAAGTGGGGTCCTGGTGCCCACTTTTTCGGCAACGGGCTGGACGAAGATATTGATGCGCTCGAAGCCCTTCTCGAGTCTGAATCCAAGGTCGATCCATCCAAACCACCCGTGCTTGCACTCTTCACCGAGTTCCCGTCCAACCCTCTGCTGAGATCACCGAATCTAGCAAGACTCAGAGCGTTGGCGGACAAGTATAATTTCCTGATGGTCGTGGATGAGACGATTGGGAACTTTGTCAACGTCGAGGTGTTGCCATACGCCGATATTGTCGTGAGTAGTTTGACTAAAGTGTTTAGCGGCGCGAGTAATGTCATGGGTGGAGGGTGAGTCTCCTCTTCTGCTCATTTCTATCCTGCTAATCTCTTTCTGCAGCCTGGTTCTCAACCCTAAAGGTCGACACTACGCGGCGCTCAAATCCCACCTCGCACAAACCTACGAAGACGTCTACTTTGACGAAGACGCCATCTACATGGAACGCAACTCTCGCGACTTCAAACGTCGCATCAAAATCATCGACGACAATGCCAGCGCCGTCTGCGAGTTCCTCCACTCGCATTCCATCGCTGGAGGCTCAACATCCCCATGCACTGCCATCAAAACTGTCTTCTACCCCAAGTACATCACCCCACAAAACTACGACATCTGCCGTGTAAAGCCCTCGCCCGAACGTAGCGAAGGTGGGGGTTACGGCGGCTTATTCTCACTCACCTTCGTTTCCGAGTCTGCGTCCAAAGCGTTCTTCGATGCTTTGCCGTGCTACAAGGGTCCTAGTCTCGGCACGAATTTTACTCTTGCGTCTCCATATACCATTCTTGCGCATTTTGGGGAGCTGGAGTGGGCGGAGGGGTTCGGTGTTGAGACGGGACTTGTGAGAGTTAGTGTGGGCATGGAGGAGAGGGAGGAGTTGATTGGTGCGTTTGAAATTGCTGTTAAGGCTGCTGAGGGAGCTGTTGCTGCTGAAAGGCATTGAATGGGGTGCACACAGTTCAGGGTCCGGTTCTTTTTTTTTTTTTTCCTTGTTTTCTGTATGCATTGTAATCCTCCAACAGGATGTAAGACCATCGCATTTGTGTATTGTATCCAACTACAAGAATCTTTTCTTTTGCGTGCATCTTACACTAGGATTTCTTTAAATGAAGAACATGTCTGACGTGTCTTAGGGGGGCCCTGTGGACAGAAGTATATCCGCTACCGCCACAATATTTGGCTTCTGCGTCTCCGCGAGAGCTTGCAGGACTGTTGCAATTGGTGAATGGACATTCGTCGCATCTACCTTTGCATGCTTAGTTTGACCCGCTATTCGTCCTAACCTCCGAGTTCCCTTGACCCAAAAAATTCTTCCCGGAATCTATGCTTGAGCATAGCCATGCTCTTGGCATCCTGGACAACAAGTCTCACGGGTCCACCTCAGGACACAGGAAGATTTCAACTGGAACCCGTCAAGCGACATTGGCCTTGATTCGGTCTCTGTTCACTTTCCGCCGTTGCTTCCCTTGGACCTCTCAACTCGGACCTTGTGCCGCTGATATAAACAGATAAGTCCTGATTTCATATCAAGCACACATCACACTTGTTGGAGAATATGAGCACGGCCGCCATCTCTTCGCAACCAAGTGTCGGTGCTACCACTTCAACGAGTACGCCCTGGCAACTAATAGCCCTAGTGGTACCTTACCTGCCGAGTTCCCTCGCGCGGACGATCCTCAGGTCGGAAATGGAAGTCAAATCGAGACTCGGGATGTGAGGACGAAGCAATGTGTGAGTTCATTTGGTGCTATTTATTTGGCCATAGGAGGATACCCTGACCACCCGGCGGACAAAACGATATGTACTTGGCTTCTCAAAACACAACTGGCCCGTCAAAATATGGCCAGTGCGCCAGGGATGGGTCACTTTGATATATTGTAGTGCCACCACGTCAACATCAGCTCTCACAAGTCCAGAAACTCTCATGGGATTAGGCTTGCAGGGCCGGCAAAGATGAAAATTGATGAATGATCGGAAGTCGGACATATGCTTAGAAATATCAACTTTAACTCCGCTGCGGGGAAGAAGAGCAAGCAGGAAAAACGCGGTGTGCCTTTCGGTAGACGAAAGCGAAGACCACCGGACAAAACCTACTAGGATCTCAATCTAGAATTGGTAATAACCAATGCCTGAATCCTGTTCGTTAGATGCCGGGCAACCCGGTGCTGTATCTTAAGCACACCGTGACTTTCACTGGACAGCGGGAATCCAGTAACAGTCGCGAATGTGCATTTCTCCTCTAGAAGGAAGTTAGTGATAACCCGACCGTCCTGCCAGACAATGATTCTTAGTGTCTATCCCTAAGCTTGATCATTGTACTTTCAAGTCGGCACCTCTTACTTGGGTCCTGTTCTACTATGAGTGGCCCACACACACGCCAGGCCCCCAGCTCTACTCCTTTCTGTTGACGAAATAGCCTAAGCAACCAAAACTTTCTGCGCCGCTCTGGAGGTTTGCTTGCTGTGCCCGATTCTGCGTGCATCACCGTATCTTTACTACCTCACTTGTCTGAGTGTTAGAGTCCCACTTGTCTTTGGATTCAGGACACAGGAACAGGATACTGCGCACCCTACACTCATACTCCTCCAATATTGCTGACCTAGAACTAGATCATCTTATAGGAATTAGTGGTTAATGAATTGACCTGGGAAAACGAGTACAGTGTTCTCTCCATAACTATATATTTAGCCAAAGGGTAAGTATATCATGAATCCCGTTGGTGTGCCATGTCGCCATCTCACGAAGCCCCAAATGTAATGATTAGTGTAGCGGTTGCATGCCAGATTTTCTCGTCCCGCGCTGACGGTACTTACTTGTGAGAGTCCGCGGATGGCTGTGAGAAAATCTGCATTCGAGTGGAACCAGAGGCGCTGCACGGACGGCGCACTGATAGCGGCTGATAATCGTGACACTGTCAATTCTATTGATACTCACTAGCGCGTCCGTTCATCGGTTATTCCCGGTTCATGAATCACTCAGGGTATTCATGAAGCCGCTTCATGAACGGCACAGCGTTGGAGTGGATCGTGTCATTGAAAGATAAACTCGAAGGTCGGACCATCCAGTCCCACCCGTGAACCCCAACCGCTTGTTAACCTAGCCATTAGTGTTTATCACTTACGGGATTCACGGTCTTCTTGATATACCATTATCTCGTGTTTAATTATGGGCCTTGATAAGCACAACGTGAACATTTTGTGGACCGAGGTCAAACTTCATACGGCCTGTTGATCTTTCACGCCCGTCTCAATCAAGGATCGCACATGAGACTGAAGATTCCAGCAAGTTGTACGACAGGAAAACCCGCTGACCCCGCTTGTCCCTGAATCTTGAACGTACATAGTCCCATTTTACTGAAGAGACTGACGACGGCGAAGGTACCCATTGTTTAGTAAGCTTCCAGGCCCTCCATCTGATACACAACCGACCATTCTATTCACTATATTCTAGATAAAAATATGCAATGGTTCTTTTTCAACCCCATTTGCACCTGGAGATTACCCAGAAGACGGTTATGAATGATGGGATTACGGAGCATCCTATAAGTACATTCGTGACTCATTCTCTCAACCTTCCATTTTGTTATCTTGTCTCTGCTACCTCTGTCGACCGTGAAGAGAGATGGACGAGGACAATTTCTTATGCCACCGCAAAGCTGGAGAGGAAGATATTCAGATGGTCCCTCTGTCTCATCAACCCAGTGCCACAGGCTCGAAGCTCGGAAATGGGCGTATTTCTCCAACCTCAGTTGCTCCTGGAGCTAGGACGTTGGGATCTAACGACTTCGCGGTTGGCATGACAAGTCACGATACAAGGACAGAAAAACAAAAGAAAACCGAAAGGATCCAACTTACGGCACTATTCTGGTTTGCTTTCCTTGTCGGATGGAATGATGGGTCGACCGGCCCACTCCTACCTCGGATTCAGGAAGTATACCATGTAATCAAAACTTCCCTGAGCAGTATCAACTGTTCAGCTTACCTTTCCCTTACTTCAGGTCAACTTTACAATTGTGTCTATGATTTTTATATGTGCTTGTGGGGTATGTATTTTTTGTTCCCTCTGTGCCCAGCCATTTATTGCAATTGATTTAACAAATTTGAAGGGATTCCTTTTGGGTGCGCTTATGAATTTCTTCCTCACTGAACGACTTGGGCTTGGTAAAGTTCGTGGATGTCTATTTATTGGCGTCCTTTATTGAATAACCAATTCCCCGGACAGACGATGATACTTGGTACTGATTCTCGGAGCATATATTGCATGGCGTACTCAATATCTCACATTCAGGATCGTCGTTTCAAATCATAACATACGCCGTTCAGGCTCCCGCTCCACCATTTCCGGTCTTTGTGGTAGCTTATATAATCAACGGCACTGGTATCGCCCTTCAGGTTAGTTAATGCCTGGTCTGCATGTTGAGCTCATCTCATCAGTTAGCATGCCTTCGATAGCTCTCACAAGGTATGGGACTTGTTGCAAGCCTCAAAAGAAACGGCGATATAAAAATGGGCATTTTCCACGCATTCTACGGTCTGTCTCATACTACTGTTTGAGAACTTTAGTTGCTAAAAATGTATTAGGTCTTGGTGCACTTTCTGCTCCATTCGTTGCAACTCAGTTCGCGCAGATGCACCATTGGTCCTTTCATTATCTGGTTACGCTAGGAATTGCAGTGTTGAACACTATTTCCCTTTCTACGGTTTTTGGAGCAAAGACACAGGATGGTAAAGTCTGGAACGCGTACTCTTTGACATTAGCTGACGTTGGTGAAAAGACTGCCTCAAGCTCATAGGGGAGGAAGTGGGCGAGAAGGGCACTAGCGAACATAGTTCATTCAACCAGGTTTTCCGCATAAGGGCAGTGCATTTCCTAGCATTTTTTATTTTGTTTTATGTTGGAGTAGAGGTCAGCATTGGAGGTGCGTTTTCATTTCCTTTTGCGAGAATGTCCCCCACTGAATGGGTCTTTCTAGGCTGGATCGTCACTTTCATGCTTGATGTACGTGGAGGAGGCCCGTCATCGGGGTACATTTCGTCAGGATTTTTCGCCGGTAAGTCATCTTCATTGACCTAAGGCCCATCAATCGTTAATGATCCCTGCATTTAGGCCTCATGCTTGGACGTATCCTGTTACTCTGGGTGAATAAAAAAGTGAGCACCTTCCCTGAAACAATAGTGGCTTTTGCTCATCGGCGCAATGTAGCTCGGAGGACGATTGGCCCTTTTCTTGTACACTTTCCTAGTCATCGGGTCGGTTTATCTATAGCCACTATCTTACTATAATCCTGCTGACTTCTTTCGTAGGCTAGAGTTGATAATATGGCTTGTTCCTTCATTTGTCGGCAGTGCGATCGCTGTCTCTTTCGTTGGTCTCCTGCTAGGACCCATGTATCCGATCGCGATGACCCAAGCGGGACTTATCCTCCCATCTTGGCTGTTGACGAGCTCAATCGGTTGGATATCAGGTTTTGGTCAAGCGGGGAGCGCCGCTTTGCCTTTCTTGACCGGTGCCATTTCCTCAAAGCATGGGATCAAGGCGCTTCAACCTCTGTGAGTGGGAGCATTAAAATTTTTGTAGGTTTTAATCACTCAGCAGGCGACTCTCAAGCTTAATTGCTATGATGGGATGCATGTTATTCCTATGGTATCTGGTCCCCACAAAGAGGCGCGATTGAGGACTTGGCTCAGTCAAACAAGAGCCTTCTCAAACCGTGACTCAATGACCGAAACCCTTCCAGGGAAACCTTCCAAACTCCAACATGACCCCTCAATATTATTCGAGGTCTAGAACTACGGAATTCATCCGAAAATTTCTGGATCAATCCCTGGCCCATTTATGATAACAGTGACGAGACCTCTGTATAAGCCAGAAACGAATTTCTTTGTTCGTAATACTGCCATATATATCTCGAGTATCTACTATCTAAATACACAAATCCATAGAGTCCAAGTTGAGCGCATCGCCTTGGCAGTACACAGAGATATAATCCATATTACCTCTAGACCCGATCCGGCCTAGGGTAGATTGTGGGATGAAATATTGTTCGGCCTTTATGACTGAAACATCGATATGCTATGACTTGCAGTCCGAAGTCCTCACCAGCATACGATGTCTGTCCTTCAGGTTACTTGAGCTCCCTAACCATTGATTCCGGTATTTTGGATAATATCATATTCGTGGTGCCATGGATACCACACCAAGACTTGCCTCGGTATTGGCTACATGCATAGTTACGCGCATAGTAGGCGAAGAATAAGACAACATGCCAGCTGACAGCTTGTTATGCCGGTTATCAGTGCTCACCAACATTATGACAAATAAGGCTCGCTGTGTGAGAAATGAACAAGCGAGTTAAAGGAGGTTACCTTTGCACGGTACCTCCTCATCCCCACCTATACAACCAGTGAATTCCACTAAATGCATAACGTCCTAAGTTTCTTCCAGAGATGAGCCTCGTCCCGTCTGTCTTCAGCTACGGAAAACTTTGCACTAGAACACCCCGCTTAAAAGATGGCTTCGCTAAGATCCGCCGTACCTAGAGCAACATGTCCCGGCTATCATCGACATTTGAAATCAAGTGAACTATTTAAAAAAGGCCATGTCATGTGGTGACCGCCATTGTCAGAGTCCTGTCAACATTGCTCTATCCCTCGCATCCCTCCCGCATAGCCTATCTATCTACTTCCTCTTCTCCTCTCACCAAAACCTAAATCCGAGACCAGGGTGAGGCAAGAACGACCGGTACGGGAATCATGGATGCTGGACTTAAGAAGCTACTCCATTTCGAAAGCGTGTTGTTCCAAGCCCGAGTTAGGACCATCAGTGCTGGTTGGAGAGATTTGGCAGCTTCAGGAGCGTTGTTAGCCTTGCTTGCTGTCGTCACGACTTCGAAAGTCCTAGCGTATTTTCGCGGTTTGAAAGTAAGCCAAATCAAATGATACCATCCATTTGAGCGGATATTGAGCCGTTCCCAGATAGTAAGCTACTTGCCCGGCCTTAGGCCTCTCTTTCATCCCTTATGGGTTCCTGGTGCTCTCTTTCCCTCGACGTGGTGGAACATGGGAATGCGATATCATTGGGACAACAGGGGTACTCGTGCGTATCCTTCGGAGTACAATGAGTTCTGAACATGACCTTAAAACACGTTAGTTTACAAACGGTTTCGAAGCGAGGTTATCTCGCTGATACCCCTCATCTCCGGCGGTCCGACGCTCTACACCAATAATTTGGACGTGGCGAGGCAAGTAATCGTCGGAGGACACAGAACAAGTTTTATCAAACCAGAGCAATCGAGTCAGGTATTCTTGTGAGTTTTTTCACCCCGGTACGCGAGAATTCTTGGGAGAGCAACTGCACTAGGCTCTGGGGTATGAACCTCACTGCGGCGGATGGCGAGACCTGGAGAAAGCACAGGCGTGTAATGGGACCTGCGTTCAGTAGCAAACTGTGAGTGTTGATTTGATGAAAGATAGAGGAGATTGCCTGACGCCCTTGCCATATTAGATACGAATATGTTTGGAATGAGAGCATTCAAACTTTCAGGGAGATGGTATCGAGTGATGGGTGGTTGAACAAAAAATTCGTCGAAGTGCCTCTAGTCCAACGAATAACATTCAAGGTCAGTTCTCACCCTTTTTTTTTCCCGACACCAGTTAAACTCCAACGCAGTATGCCCTGTTCATCATTGGAAAATGCGCTCTTGGTCTTCCGTTCAGATGGTCCGAGCCACCCACCGCGCCAGACGGCACAATGACCCTCCAGGAAGCATTACGCGTGACTACGGATTCATTCCTTACCATGATTGCGATGCCGAAGTGGGCCTTCAAGCTACCGATCGAAAGGTACGTATCCTCGATCCGAAACATTAAGTATCCTCATCCTTGGAATCGATAGCTTGAGGAAGGCAAAGGCTGCACGCGACCAATTGGCTAGATTTATGCAAGAACAGGTCGAGGAGAGAAGGCAAGAACTGAGAGATGGAACAAGTAGAAGGGATGACGTATTCACGAGGCTGGTGCAAGCCAATGAGGATGAAGAGAGTAAACATCGGTTGAGCGATGAAGAACTGGTTGGTGATTCTTGGCTCAACCGAAAAACTGTGGCTAAGAAGAACAGATTGGGAACGTCTTCGTTCTTCTCTTCGCAGGCCACGGTACGTCCGCTCCAGTGCCGCTCCAAGATGATACTAATCTTGGGATAGAGACTACGGCACATACTCTTGCCGCAACACTTGGGCTCTTGGCGTATTACCCCGAAATCCAGGAAGAAGTTCATGAACACATCTTGTCCGTCATTGGCAAGTCTCGTGATCCAGTGCGTGGCTTTTGCGCCGAGGTCCCCGGAATTTGTTGAAGAATCGGGCTAACGTTGATCAGGCATGGGAGGACTTCAACAGGTTGGGCAAAGTCACGGCCGTGTTTTTCGAGTCTCTACGGCTGTTCCGTGAGTCCACCTGTATCCGTGTAAAAGTAATAATAGACTCACAGGGTCCTATAGCGTCAGGGCATGTGATGATTCGAGAGGCGCGTGAGGATACAATATTGAAGATTCCAGGCCCAGATGGGGAGGAAGGGACTAGAACTATTCCGGTTACGAAGGGAACGCAGGTGAGGAGCAGTTTGGAGATTTCGCCCTGAATCATAATACTTAATTTCGCCATCAGGTGGTTGTTGATATGATTGGTGTCCGTAAGTCCAGAAATAGGCGGTTCCGAGACGTTGGCGATCGCTAATGCTACCTACCTTCTAGAATACAACCCTCGTTACTTCGATGAGCCAGAGAAGTTCAAGCCTTCGAGATGGTATGGAGTTCCAGCAGAGTCCGAGGTATTCACCGCTTTCAGTGTCGGTGAGTTCTCGTTGCAAGATCCCTTTCGGAAAGGTCGATGCTCATTCAAGGGGAAATAGGTCCTAGAGCATGCTTGGGTAGGAAGTTCGGTATAACCGAATCTATCGCCTTCCTGACGTTGCTATTGAGAGAGTGGAAGGTCGAGCCATTGTTATCGGATGGAGACACCAAAGAGCAGTGGAAAGAAAGAGTCCTGGATGCTAAATTGGTGATAACTCTTGGCGTCTCCGATGTGCCTATTCGGTTTGTGAGGCGAGACTAGGAAATTTAATAGACCCAACCAATACCAGTGTTTCGTTCCCCAACGGCCTGCTTCTGGCGAGGTCCGAAGTATCACTACGTGACATCCTCAGGTGGGTAAGGTGGCGTGGCGTCGCCTTTCGTCCTGTCATAAGGCCATAGCCACCTTCTTGGAGACTGACTTCACGAGAATGGGAAGCCGAATTTCAAAATCAGAAATAGAATGCTATTTGGAGATGTAGACGAGTTGAAACTGTTCGAGGATCCTGAAGGAAGTCTCAACCCAACGGGATGATGAGGATTCCTGCGAAGTTCCACTTGCGTCGCAGGGACGATCCACATTCCAGAATCAGCGATATACCGATGTCAATCTCTCGGCGCATATGCTCTGATATACGGAGCGGGTATGACAGAGTTGATTGCAAGGTCCGGTAGGAGCCAGACTCGCGGCTGAGACAAATTAGTTCGTCAGTTAAAAATATGATATCTCTCACGGCGAACTATATATGTCTTGTCTTCGCTGTCATTAGGCTAGACATGAACAATGATAGACATGGAGCCACATGCCCACCTATTGAGATTTTCACTACGTAAAAGGTCGAGGGTTTGTAAGGCCCAGAAGCGTTGGCAGGGCCAGAGGATTGGCCGCGAGAGTTGGGAGGGATGGCGGGATATGATGGGATGATGATGGATAGTGCGCATATGACCAGGGGTTGCCTACCTCGTTTCCTATCCTTAATGGCAGGAAGTTCCCCGGGAAGGACGAAAGAAGGTCGCGTGGCCCCCAAACCTCCCACACATGTCCAAATTGGGTTGGTTTGGAGCATAACAGGAGTACCAGAGAGCACCCCAACCAAACATGGTCCAAATAACTATGGGGCGTGGGAAGGAGCGTTGTCGTTATATTCAGCACGACAGCAGACACAGGTCCAGCTGTCTCTGTTCATTTTTTCCTATTTTTTCCTCCTTTTATCTTCATACGACGGCGAGCGTCGTTCTAGGTATTCATATTGAAAACATCCATGTTTTCACACTAATCCTCGACAGAAGACTGTCGTTCTGAGAGGGCTTCTCCTGTGTGCGCGCACCTTTGCGCCATAGAGTTTGCTCTTCAGGCGACCCCACTATTGTTCCGCACTGGCATCTTAGGAGGGTTAGGTATTCATCTCCTCTAAAGGTTCTCGGAATGCAACTAATCTCCGGGTATTCCATAAGGTCATCCTGGTCATACAAGCCACTTGCCAGTGCCCAGCAACCTGGTCATTGACTGATTCCGATTCTTGTTCTCCGTGGTCTCAGCCAATCTTCTTAAATGCCATCCTTTTGATACGAACCATGGCAAACCCAGTAGCGTCGAATACTGTTAGGTCGTCTAGATTGTCTGGCCAGTTTTCGCGACCGACCTGCCTTCCTGGGTCTGACATCCTTGACCACCCACCTCCCGCAATCTCACCCCTTTTAACGACCTTCACCCCCACGACCACAATCTCTCCTAATTCATCTTCCTCTCGTGCCGCCCGCCTCATGTCCACTCCTCGAATCAAATCCAAACTCTCTACCCTGTGCTATGACTCGTCAGATATGGACTCGAGGGACGTCGAATCCCTCTCTACTTCCGGTGGGTTATCCGATGGCGAGCTAAACTCCTCATCCAGGAAACCTCCACCTCGAAAACCCACCGTATCCCGTTTATCTTTCCCATTCGTCAAGTCCGCTAAATCGCCACCGCTAAGCAAGGCTGTGAAGCCGGTATCTTCTTCACTTCCGAGCACCCCCTGCACTACTTCGCGCCCAGCTCTGTCTTCCGTTTCGTCGTCAAAACGAGATGTCGGGTCTCCTCCCTCACCACCAACCGCATCATTACCTTTTTCTTATCATCCGCATTTCAATCCGCAACGCCATAATTATCGCGACCGCGGTTATTCTCGACATGCCTTAGCACATATCAAATGGTTTTGGGCTATGCGGGAAGAAGATTGGGAGGCCAAGTCTGGTCCTGTGCGCGCAAACAAGCCACAGCTAGACGAGTCCTTCCTTGAAACTGCATTGGACGATCCCCTCGCTTCCTTTTTCAATTCCTTGGGCCAAAAAAGGAAGACTCCTCTGCATCCTGTCCATCAACCGCAGCACGAGCTCCCTCCCATGACGATTCACCCCCGCAGGGGTGATTTGTCCGCTCTTCGTGATCCCTACTGTACCCAAATAGATCGCACCTTCGTTAGTCTTCCCACGTGGACCATTGGGAAAACCCTATGGATGTATGACGTCCACCTAGCGCTGCAGGATCATGCGCGTGTTGATGCAGAATCTCATGATGTTTCGGATGCATACGAGACAGAAAGCGAGAGCGAGTCTCTGGACACAACAGCCTCATCCGTGGGGTTCAGCGATGACTCGGATGCGACGTTGGTCGACAGCGAAACAGAAACAGAACTGTCCCCAGGAGGGAGCGACATTAGCAGCGCCGGTGCGATGCGAAATCAAGATGCGGGCGTGAAGCATTTCGCACCTACTCGCGATATCTATTCTAGTTCATCATCATCTATCGGTCGAGGCCCTACGCGCACTCTGTCTGACAACAGTCTCGCACTGCCCTCTCCCTACAAGATGACTTGGTCACATTCTGCCTACTCAGAACCTTCGACGCCTGTGATAGCTGGCAACTCCGCGAAGATGTTAGCTCGACCGTCATCGTGGGCAACGGACTGGTATAGACGTTGGGAATGCATGATAGAGGTTTCGCATAGAGGGCATTTGGCTGATGGAAAACGCAAGTTCTTCATCGGTCAGGATGCCGAGGAAGCCGCTGATTGTTTCCTAGGTGCATAATATATACTACCAACCGGCGTCGCTCCCTTGGTGCGATGCTTTTGGGTGGTACCTCTCTTGGAACTCTTTTGCATTCACGGTCGACTCTTCGTGTAACATTATCGGCGGAGTTACTTTTCGCATTGCATTTTCTTTCATGGACTTACTCTTTGCATCGGTTTCCCTCTCCTATTACCACTTTTGTCTTACCTGTCGAAACGCGCTCTGTCGTGCAACTACAGTATTTGGTCGCTAGTTCCACTTTCCCCCGTTCCGCTATCGCATTTGCATGTCAGTAGATTTTTCCTTTTCTCCGTACCGTCCTTCTGTCCCATCCTTCTTGCCCTACTTTAACCTCCTCCCCTTCATGTATCCCGCTTTCTGTCTCCTTTCTCTTGGTCCGCTATCCATCTCCCTACGACTCGCGTGTTGGCATGTTGTGTACAGTACTGGCGCTCTGCTATCGCTCGTATGACAATACTGCGACCCGACATTGCTCCTTTGCTGACGTCCCGAGCCACTCTCTCCCTTTTCAACACCAGGTGCTCGTACGCTTTCCTCTCCTCGGATGTTCACTTCATAGGGTCCCCTTAATACCTTAGATTTCACCCTCCCTTAGATTCTGCTCTTCCATCGCTTGACTCATAGCGAGTCCTGACCAGAGTTTTGGGCATTCGTTCAACAGCATAGATTCTCATCCTTATCATTATTCCTAACTAATGATACCAGACTCAACCGTTGTCATCTGATAAAGTATAGATTATTTTAGTCCATCTTCTCATCTTTCTAAAACCGCCGGGAGGGCCAGGAAAGTATGGTAGCAGTCCAAAAACGGATACGTATACCTGTCATCGCCGAAGAGTCTCCGCGTACATCGTATCATATCACATCAGACATTCTATCTATTGTTCGCCGCTTGTCCGTTAATAGAGGCCTTCGTGGGAGCGGCTACCCCGGTTCCGAGTTATGTGGCAATCGATCTTAAGCCCGAAACCCTGTGCCCCTCTGTGCCTGTCAGAGATTCTCCAGATTCGCCAACCAGCGAACATGTACCCTGCCTGAAATGCAATCAGCCCACCCATTTTTGTCAAACGAAGAGCTTTGAGCTGTGTCTTCTGCGCTGCGCACAGGCCTCATTGCACCCTTAAAGTTCACTTGAACGGATTTACCTACGAACGTGGAACATAAGGGTTGACCTCGCGACCCTTTGGCATTTGAACGTGAATCGACGGCATTTGACTTGTGCTGCGGTCGCATCCGTGACTGACGATTCGGGATAAACACTCTCCGGTATATGTTGAGCATGTAACACCGTTGTTTCCTGAGGCTAGCTCGGTGAACCAGTTGTTCAGACTTAAATACGCCCCGAGTTCCATTCGGTCAGACACCACCGCTCGCTTCGTTCCCTTACTGTGGAGTCAATGTCCACTGCCTCGACAGCCGAGACGTCTGCTAACATGAATGAAAATACGTTAAATACTACCTCCATCATTCCTCCTATCATCACCATCGCGAACCCGAACACAAAGGAAAATGCTGGTGCAACGCCAGGATCGATCAGAAGCCGATACCCTCAATTCCGCAAACTGTCTCGCCATCCCTTCGGGAGTAAGAATTCTCGATATCGTCAACGCTCGCAAGAGTGGCTACGTTCTCTCAAGAAGGGCGATGAACACTATGTCCGTCTCTCTCCCCGCCTTCCGCGTCGCTTCGTTCGTCTTACCCAAACCTCTTAAATAGGCCTGTCGAGAATGTCACTCAACTAAACGGGTCTGCGACCGCAAGGAATTGCGATGTGGGCCTTGCAAAGAGCGACATATGTCTTGTCCACGCACAGCCCACTTTAAACAGGTCGTAATAATGCAAGAGATGAAAATCACTAAAAAGGAGTACGAAGAACTCGTGAGGATGTTGCCTCCATGGCGAACGAAGCCACTCACCACTAGGCCTCTACGGAAATCGAGAGAAGAGGAAGAAGGGAAGAGAAAAAAGGAAGATGGGTACATGACAGAGAGCGACGAGGACGTTGATCAGCTTGACGAATCTGACGATGAGCCTGTTCCCTCTCCGTCAAAAACCGCTACCATTTCCACGACCTCCAATTCGACCCTACCGGCTCGTCCTACGAGGACCGGCAGAGAGCCGAGAAGAGTTGCGGAGAATCCATACCCAGTTATCTGGTTTGCGCGTCGAGCCTCACTTGCCATGCATGGCATTTCCGTTCCTCAGGCCTCTTCGTTAGCACCGGGGCTGTCTGTGAAGCCTGGCGATCCGGGCCAGAACGAAAGAATATTCGGAGAGCTGGCTGTCATTCAGTCAACACTGAGTAGGATAGTGGCAAGGATAGACGCTCTTTCGGCCCCTGCCGTGCCTGGACAAGTTCAACAGATGACGGGAGGCAGTGAGAATGAAACACCTGTTGAACTTGGCGAACGCGATATTCCAAACACACCTCCAAATACTCCACTTTGCAGGGCTGATGTCACTGTCTCTCCCATGCCAGACCCGGAAATCGATGTCATTCAAGAACCAGGAACGCCTTTGGTTGATGTCACTCGAGGACGCTCCCGTTTAGAAAACGACTCTGGGCTCACTCAAGTTGTTTCGGATTGCGAGAATTTAATAGATACTGGTATTATTACAGGATGGGGAGAACAACAAGTCGTCCGCACCGCCGAGGAGGGCCCTTGATGGAACTTTGGACCATGCAACCCTTTCTTGGAATCTGTTCACTTGGTTTCTTGTACGGCTCATGACTAGAAGAGTGGAGTTCAATGACCAATCTTTTGTACCGTAGTATACTCGTTTCGGAGTCGATCCGCCTCGGGGCAGAAATTGGAGGAATACTGATAGTCTCTTGGACTTGAATGCCGTGTAGGATAGGATACCGTCGCAATGTTCCTGAATGTCTTGGTAACCCTTTTTACACACACGACGTCATACGTTCACGTTCAACGTTCAACCTGGGACCAGGGAACGAGTCTTCCGAGCTTCAAGTTTTCAGGGAAGCAATGTTGGTCACGTGTTGACGTTTCCTCGTCGGTTCAAGCCCGCCCCACCTGTCCACCACCTTCATTTCATTCATTTTACACCTCGAGTTCACTGGCGGAGGGTTTGGTTTACCTTGGTCAAATATTCGAGTACTTACCTCTATGTCTTCTCCTTACTTTCTAGGAATGCTTATAACTCTGCTGCCAACACCAAGCTTCTGTCCCACGCTAGCATATTCAGGCAAGCTTTGCACCCCATTCCGTGGAGCATCAGATAAGATAAACCAGGATTAACCGCCAATCGGACTTTCATCTTTTACCATTGGACAGCATACATACATGACCCTAATTGAGTTCCCTTCGGGTAAATACCTTCGAGTCCCCATGCGGACTGCGTCTTCTTGTCCTCTACCATGTCTTTAACTCTCTGCTGGTGGCTCGCTCTCGTGGCACTCTTCCAATGCGCATCCGCTCAAGCTACGGGAACGATCCACCTCTTCACGAGCGAAAGTTGTTCAGGGAGCCATTTGTCTTGCAGCAACATTCCCCCGAACGGATGTTGCTCTACCAACCAAGAGTTATTTGCCTCTGCTTTCCTCGTCACCTTCCAACAACAAGCATCGTAAGCCCTGTCTGCCCTGTACTTAAACCTTGGTTGAACTCGACGGCCTTGCTCTTTTTCAGCGTCAGAGTTTACTCCCACCCAGTTTGCCAAGGCGTTTCACGAAGTGCTGATGCGCTGGCATGCGCTCAACCCAGCTTTGCTTGTGGGTCTTCCGTTGTTCTATTGCCCCTCATTAATTGAATTGCTTCTCAGTCTCGGCTGCTCAATGGTCTATCCCCTCTACTACCAAGTCTAGGCGTAACGACAGTGATGCTTCTCCAGGGTATGGGAACTGCCGAAGGCCAGACTTGGTTACCCTTATAGATGAAAACGGAGATGAGGTGAAAATTACAGTGCCAGAGGGAGAGAACGAAGAGTATGAGCATGCTTTCGTTCAGGGAGATTTTGCCAAGTTATTAACACTGGCGAAAATCAACCGCCACCTGCGGTTTACGCGATAAATATACGTTCCGTTCAGTTGTGTTTCCCGTCACCTAGGTGACATCCAAGGTCCCCAGCTTAGTGGGCCTGAAATTATCTCGAACGATAGAGGGTAGAGGCATCTATCCTTCGCTTCAAGTTTGGGCTGATACTTGGGTGTCTTCATGTACCCAAGTATATGTTCGACCGGGTTCGCTGCTTTGGCCAGGCACATTTCACTGCTAGTGACACTCGAAGGTTCCTGGAATGCAGCTCCATGGCACTTGTCAAACATTCTATCTTTAATTTGCAGTACGCTCAGCAGGCTCACTGTGTCTATGAGCCAGGGGTGAGAATAAAGCTCTGGGTGGGTAATCGCGGACTTGACATTAGTATCAAGTTGCCATCAAGAGCCAAATATAACCCTATGCAGGCACCAATGATCGGCCAACCATTTCCGCCAAAGGCGAACACAGGCACATCATGTAACAATTACTTCGCAATGACCCTCTAAAGTCCAGTGCAATACTTTCCAAGAAATAACAGTACCCGTTCCAGGAAGGCCTACAGACATGAGGATGTGCCTATAGATTCGAGTGGAAGTATGGTCACGCCCAACATGGCCGAGAATAGACGAGCAGAAGATTCGTATGTATTCGAGAAGATGGACTGTGAGAAACGAAGAATCTCACGCACTGTCTGCCTTTCCTGGGGGAAATGGCAATTCCCGTTAACATGTCCGAGAGGCTTTGTAATTACCAAAAAACACTTCCCTTCCACGACCCATAATCTAATTCCTCAGCATGTCTTCTGCATCTACTGACTTCTCGCCGTTTTGAATTTTATGCTTGGACTACCCATGATTATTTAAATGGTTCTGGTCTCCCCGAGTTCCCCAAAGAACACCGTGAGATATCATAAACTAGGACGATTATCAGGATTCTTGCTCTGTCGTGCGACGGCGAGATTGCCTACCCATGACTGGCAAGGAAAAGGGAAAGCTAGAGTTTAGGCTGCCATGTACAAGGGGAAGTACCCCATCGCGTCAAAGCAGGAAAGAGCTGTGTCCCCCAAGTCTCACTAGAGAGCATGCACCCGTTCCGATGCATCCCACTGTTCCGCACTGCCCAACAGCTGTCCCAGCATGTGCATGAACCGCTTAGCCCCTGAGCGTCGTTTGTAAGTTTACAGACGCACTTCTGTGACCCATGCACTTTCACTCACCAGAACCTGATCGCACCCTGATGGCGCTGTGTTACCCCTATCACTCAGGTATAGCAATGAACAAATTCAAAAAACGTGGCGAAAAATCCCGGCGTCCCGAAAAGTGGAGCGGAACCTAGCGGAACTGATGAAGAAGCGCGGGACGTACGAAACTGGTGATCGAGGACGCTGATCGAGTCGTATGGTGCATCCTCAGTGAATCCCGAGTTTAAAAGATATTTAAATCGACCCACCGTGTAAACTCTCCGTCAGTGCGGTCATTCTCTGATGATCATCGTGGAAAATCGCAGTGGCCAAGCATCGTCTGGCGATCTTGAAGACGGAGAGGGTGAGTCCCACAGCACAACGCACTAAGGGGGTGTATTGTTTCATATACTGGTTATTAAAGCCAGTTGTTCCCGCGACATGTCGTAGTCGACAATGTCAGCCACGACAAAAGCTTGTGTATTAACATCAACTCTCCACAATGCAAGCACTTCCTTTTGCCTCATCCCCAAAGTACCCTATGAACTAGTCCCATCCGGAAGTGTAGACTCTTGAAATCTTTGAATTTTCTGTCAGTGCTTGGACGGGTAATAATCGAAGTACCTTGTGTCTCCGCCCATACAAACAACAGAGCATTAGCCCATCATCGCACGCCCACACACTTCGTCATGCTCTTGTTCATGAGGTGACGCCGCAGTAATTATTCCCCCCGCGCGCAGTTCAGTCATCTATTGTTACATTATGATCTGATTGGATCGGGATGGCTGCCTGACTCTGTCACTCACGGCCAATATCGCCCTAATAGTACCTTCTACGCCCTGGCATGATTGTGTTTCGGGTATGACGTGGACGAGGACTTGGAAATTTCTAATTGCTAGTGGAAATGACTTCGGGGAAGTCATACGGATGCGCCCACATGCTTTCTTTCTTGATCTCATCACTAGCAGAGACCAATATATTGGCACGAAAGACACCAGTGCATCAGTGGTAACCACGCCGGGTCGGCGGATACTGACTTTTTTTCCGGCCTCAGCTGTTAGAGTGCCTCTAAATACCTAGATAGTGAAGGGATCTTAGCTACTGGCGAAGGCCACAGGAAAAATGCCGTTACGATAGATTTCAAGCTGCCGAGGATTGTGGTATTCCATGGGGAGCGGACCCAAGCTTGTGGTACGGGACAATTTGAACGACCTGCAGAACTTTAATGAAACTCTCGTTTCGATGGAAGGGCAAATACAACCTAACGGGACAGCGTTCCTCAAAAGGATCTCCGGCATCGCATGACAAGCGATGGGGTTGGTTCGAAACACCAGACATAAATCCCGTGCGTTCCTAAACCGTGAACCAGCTCAACGGCCGCTCAACACTCGCCCAATAGTCACCCACAGGACAAAAAGTTACGACATTCGGGTTCACTTCCGACCTGGTCATATTGACAAGTCCCCATAGCATCTGGCGGAAGTAATGTCGTCCCTGGTTTGTGGAATCCCCCAATGTCGACGGTGGAATGGAGCTCACAAGACAAAGCAGCGGACGGTTCCGCAAAATCTGACGGTCTAGACGTGATGTCTCAGTGAGCATTTTGGACTTGTTGATCCGAGACGACTTGAAATCCTTGTAGGATGACAGTCCACACTTGACCCGAGTCCTTGGATAGAGCTTGATTGGTTTTGGTTGAGCCATTCCCCCTGTAGCGGAAAACAGCAACCAACCAGTCAGACCCACACCGAAATAGTAGTGACGGGAGTTTCGAGTTGCCAAAATGGAAAACGCAGCACATACCTAACGAATGAGGGTATGGTCAAGTTAAATTGTGGGCTCTGTTAACGGAGTCAATTTCTTAATATCTTACAGAGCTTCTGTATCCACTTCCTCGGCATTGGAGCGATGTTTATGAAACTGCAGCATGTGCTTGGATTCCTTCTTGCTCCAACATGCAAGTTCTCCTTGGAACCTTTTGACTGCAGGGTTGGGACTGACCAATGCCGCTCGCACTGCTGTCGGCTTGATCGGATTATGACGCCTCGGCAGAGTTACATGTGGATACGGGAAAGAGCGTGAATCTAGTGTGGTGTACCGGGAATCTAGAACAGTGAGCTGCCGCAAGAAGTATTCTGGGCTGATGGATTGTATAGGGAAGTAGAGATAGGTCACATACCTCTGTCAGCCAGAGCCCAATGACAAGTAGTCCTCCCCCCTAGATTTCAAACGCGTGGCGCATCGTGGTGCATTGTTTCATCATGCTATACGGTGGGCCGTCGAGATTGTTCTGTACACCCTTGCACAATACACGAACACTGTTCACATTCACGGGCAGAGGATAATTCGAGCTATGTTTCGTGTAAAATTCACAAGCATGGTAAAGCCTTTCGGGGAATGATATAGAATTCCTGTAAACGTAGCGGTTATTGCGCCTCGGAGACTCGGTAATCCTTTGTACAAAACATTCACGGTTACCTTGGTTATGGCATATGGAAGTGGGTGGCGTTGGATCTGGTGACGAGATAGAAGTATTAGCCTTTGAGGGCAAACCTATTTTGGAAAACCAAGTTAAAGTGTAAGTAGTGACGTAGATTTCATCGGAAGTAACACCTCGCGCCTCACCACATTGGCATTGATGGTCCGACATCGGAGGTTTGATTCGTGTTCATCCAGAGGTGCCAATAGGCCCTGTCTCTAGGACGCCCGTGTCTAAGACATCGTGCCAGTACGTGCCGAGAGTGAGTTACTAAGGAATTGGGACCCTGTTAAAACTTCTCCTAGAACGTGAGTTAGTGCAATAGCGCGTATCTCAGAGCAAAGATATAGACAAACCAGTGCTTCTACCTCAAATACATCATCTCAAAGGATATCGCACACAGGCAGATCGGTGTTGCTGAAGGAATCAGCATGAAGTTGTAGTTGTGTTAAGCGAATTGCTTGGAGGGAGAGACGTGTTGACAACATTACCTTATAAATCTTGGACCTTTGAATGGCCGACTCGGACAGAACAAGTAGTGGCTGAAATATGTCGTGAACCTAGAGGCAACATCTGCATGTTCCACGGGTGGGAGCCGGTGGTGCATGAGGTTAATCATTAGGCGCCGTAATACTGCTACTGCGATGGTAGTGATGGTGGCTAAAATATTCTCGAGCGTGTTTGCTACTTATTTCTCACGGAGATACATGAAGACGTTCAAGATCGTTCTGAGCCCTGAATATTCAAGTTAAGCGATGGTCAGTAGTGTGTATCGTCGCCACACACCTGTCATTAGGAAAAAGAAGGTAGGGCAATTTGACCGCGTTGGAAACTAGGGCCGTCAATTGGGTTCGGTATGCTAGGACATGCTAAGACCTCGGAAATGAGTTTAGAGTGGTTGAAGGACAATTCCTGGATATGTAGACACCGACATCGCGGATTGAGCCTTTCAACAACTCACACGATTTAATCGGTTCAATCGCCGTCCTCGACTTGGCAATACAAGCAGAAATTGATGGGTCGTTAAAGGGGTGAAGCTAGGCTGAGTCTAGGAGTAGGTAGTGTAGACATTAGATTTACAAGGAAAGTATAACTTAGCCAACCATGATAGCCCGTCTATCCAATCACATAATCATCCTCCCCGTCCACCTCGGCATGCCAATACACTCCCTTATATTGTCGATCCCACTAACCCAACCGATCAACCTCTCGAATCCGAGGCCGAAGCCGCCGTGAGGGGCACCCCCATACTTCCTCAGGTCCACGTACCACTTGTAAGTCGAATCGTTAATCGGCTTGTTCCCCTCGGCCCCTTCCCCCTTTTCTGCGTCTACATCCACGACCTCCTCTTCGGACGGTAGCAATCCGCATTCTTTCATTCGCCCCGTAAGGATATCCCACCTCTCCTCCCTCACACTTCCACCTACAAGTTCGCCTACGCGAGGGACAAGCAAGTCAAAGCATGCCACCGTCTTCCCGTCCTCATTGACTCGCATATAGAACGGTTTCAACGCAATAGGATAGTCCGTCACGAACACGGGTCCACCAACGTACACCTCCGCCAACCACCGCTCATGTTCGCTCGACAGGGATTCACCCCAGGTAGGTTTAAACTCGAATCCGGCTCCCCTCGCGTACTCCGCGTCGAGAGCCTTCACGGCCTCGGAATACGTCATACGTCTCCAAGGTTTATCATTCTCAAATGCCGCGCGGAAGGACTTGTACTCTTCCGATTCCAAGCCCTTACCACCCTCTTTCTCCGCCCACAATTTCGCGACGTCCAATGAGTCAGGATCAACAGAGTTCCGAATGATGCCCTCGACAAAGGCACAGATTTCTTCGACACTGTTGGACCTTGTCGAAAGACTCCATTCGGCTTCGAGCATCCAGAACTCTGCGAGGTGTCGGCCTGTCATGGAACGTTCTGCGCGGAAACACGGGGAGAGTGTGTATACACGCGAGAGGGCATGGGAGAGGGATTCGAGGTGGAGTTGGTGGGAGACGGTAAGGTACGCTGGGCGGGAGAAGAACTCCAGTGGTGTGCCTGGGTCCACGTCTAGGTTTGAAGTAAATTGGAGGGGGGCGATTCGAAAAGTTTCGCCGGCGCCCTCGCAGTCGTTACCTGTAATGATAGGTGTATGGGTATATGTGAATCCTTGAGACTGTCCCTGATGTTATGAATATGGTATGGTTGCATGAGAGTTGGACATACCTCAAAAGAATGAGATAGGTTACGGGAAACGTTGTTTCGAAGGCGCAGCATTGCAGCTATTTGTCCGGTTCGAGCGCGTAAATATGCGTTGTCGCGGAGATATTCCGTGGACAGCGTTTTCTTTTGAATGGGATAGGTCTGTCGAACAGTCAACCTACGTCCATGATGGTGGAAGCATAAACGCACGTCAATGTCACAGTCCCCGAGAACTTCTATTGCGTCTTTATCGCCTTCTTGGACAGCAAGTTCCCATTCTTGACCACGGCCAGGAGACTTTATCAGGTTTCCTGTCAGACGAACCGCCGTGCCATTCGTAAGTCTACCTTTGGTGAGTGTTCCAATTTCAAAGCCGAAGAAATATACATACCGTCTAAGGAGATCTGGAGCAGTACCCTGTTGCTTTAATACAACAGCCTGTAGTCCTTCTGCAGTGGTCCCGTCACTAACAACAGCAAAGGTGATATTTTTCTGCTTTCGGATAGATTTAATCCAACCAGTCACAGAAGTAGTCGCATTTTCCTGGTTGCTTGACGAGATCAGTTGCCGAATTGTTGGTGGGAGCTGAAACTTGGCCGGGTGGGTAGCAGTAGAATATAACCTGCGGAGAAACATAAATTCAGCTAAAGGTTATGAATGACCACCAGACAACAATTCCTCAAATAGCCGGAGTTTGGCTCTGTTTACGGAGAACCTTGCGGCCCGTAGTCGGCCCGGCTCTTGAGCGAGGGATCAGAGATTTTCGTTTATTGCTTTTGACCAAGGTATGCACGCTCGCCCCTTCTGTCATTCCCCAGATATCAACTAACCTTCGTGCTTTCAGAATAGTAAAATGCCTCCGCGCTCTTTACCGCCTACTAAAAAGCGCAAGGTTGACCATGACTTTGGACTCACCGAGCAGATAAAGTCCATCGAGACTGGTCTTATAGAGGCCATCAGCCGAAACGAATCCCTCAATTCTCTCGCGGATCTTTTGGAAATTGTACAGTCCACAAAGGATGCCCAGAAAACGTCCAAAGCCGTTTATGCAGCTTATCGTGTCTTCGTCGTTGTCATAACCAATGGCAAACTCGGTCTCGGTGGGGACGAAACCGCGAAACTGGTCAAGACCTGGCTTCTGGGTCAATTGAACACTTACGTGGACTTTCTTGCCGGTCTACTAAAGGATGAAGAGAAGACACTACGGGTGCGTAATTGACCGGCGATGTCTTCTAGTCCAAGTCTGAAGCACTTCGCTAGATCTCATCCCTGCAGATTTTGCTTTCCTTGCAAAAACACCTTTCCACGTCTTACTCAACAACCTCGTCCTTATCTTCCAAGCCCCACCCTCAATTCCACCTATCACATTTCCGCAAGATTGTCTTGGCACTCCTCTTATGCCCACCATCTCCTCGGCCGGGTTCCAAAAATGCAGACGACCAGCTGCTTGATCTTGACGTTGCGAACCTATTCCATGAAACCTGGTTTAGCGTACATGACGACATTCGCTGGTTTTTCCTCCGCGAGTCTACGTAAGTCTCGTGTCCCTCTGACCGGAGTTCCAACTGATAACGCATATGACGATACAGGACCCTCCTAAACGCCCACCCAAACCACCCAACACTCCCCCTCAATCTCCTCTCCATACTCGAACGCCTTACGACATTCCCAACAGAACCATCCGAACTTAATGCATGGTGGGTTGTGGAAATGGGAACATCGCCTCCCAAACCGAAACGATCAAAAATAAATGAGGACGCCTCCGACTCGGAGATCGAGGCACCTGAAAGCAAGGAGAACAATGATGATAACGATGATGACTGGCGGAAGTACTTCGAAGATGAGCCTGCACCTCCCGAGGCACCGAAGGCCAAAGCCCCCGGTGTACGCCTGCATCAGATGACTATTCATCAGTCAATACATTCCCTTGCATCACATCGCGCTATCTTTACTCGAACATGGTTAGCCCTCCTTCCTCGGCTATCCAAATCCAAAGATGCGGAAAAGCTGGCTGTGCGAGTACTCAACATCATGCATCGCGGTATATTACCACATCTCACACGACCTGTTCTCGTTATGGATTGGGTAGGGGCATGCATCGATTACGGTGAGCATAACGTCCCACTAGTCATATTCGGCCACTAACATTCCGCGAAGGAGGCTCAGTGGGCCTGTTGGCGCTGAATGCCCTTTTCATCCTCATGAAAGATTACAACCTGTAAGGGGTTACACCGTTCCCTTCAAGGGCCGCTCTCATCACATGCTCATTACCATCATCATGATAGGGACTATCCATCTTTCTACACTCGCCTTTACGCATTCCTGGATCGCGATGTCCTCCACCTCAAACACCGGGCGCGTTTCTTCCGCATGACCGAACTATTCCTCAGCTCGACGTAGGTACAATTTCGGCATTCTCGTCACGGACTCGTTCCGCAGACCCGTTGACTGGGGTTCTCACTCCGTTTGTTTCGCTTGCTTCTAGCCACCTTCCTGCCACCCTTCTCGCATCCTTTGTCAAACGTTTGTCACGCCTGGCCTTAACAGCCCCTCCAGCAGCCATCGTGATGGTTATTCCGTTCACTTACAACATTCTGAAGAAACACCCTGCGCTGATGGTCATGATCCACAACAATAATGTTGAGGATGAATATACCGGTGAGTGTGCTCGGCATTGACCGCTCAATAATCACATAATATCGTTTACCGGACCGACTAAATTTTTGTGGTTTCTCTTATTCCGGGTTCTTCATAGATCCCTTCCTCCCGACCGAACCAAATCCTACGCTTACACGAGCCCTGGAGAGTTCCCTGTGGGAACTTGTATCTCATCGATCACATTACCATGCAACCGTGTCCACCCTTTGCAAAATCTTTGCAGAACCTTTCACAAAACCAAACTACCCTTTAGAGGACTTCTTGGACCATACGTACGCTACGGTAAGTTCAAAACTCGTTCAATATGACGTTCTATCTCTTTATACCTGCCCAGCTGTTCGAAACCGAGGCGAACAGAAAGATTAAAAAGGAACCGGCGTTGGCCATGGATATACCCAAGGGTTTCGTTTCGTTTCCGACATCGGTAATGAAAGACACTGTCAGGTCGGAGGGGGACGGCGAATCAGAAGTACAGCAACAGCAAAACGTCGATGTTGTCGGCGAACTTTGGAATTTTGCGTAGATAGGGATATTTTGGTCTCAGCAGGGCAATGCGACATACCATATCTGTCGGTCAAACGTATATGCTACTGAACTGGCCAATGATACTGTAGTCTAGACACAGATGAGCCTGGATGCACTGCGTCATAGACAGTTATCAGCTATGCATAACATATGGCAACCTCTCCATCCTGACGTATGTTCGCAACACAATATCTCGAAGTGTGGGCTAGAACGTGCAAGGACTTACCAAGGTTCGTCTCCATGCAACTCTTACGCAAAGACAGATCTAGACTTCAATGGCCGAGACAAATCACTGCATCCGAACGATAGGAATGACAGAATAATTAGAGTCACGGGGAAGCAGGACGTACAACGCGTACAGTCAACTCTGTCATAACTCATACCTGTCATAACCCATACTCTGCCATAACCCATAGCTCTTCCTGGGGGCAAAAGTCGCCTTTTTCGCGCTTTAGTCTTCTCTTATAACCCATACTCTGTCATACCCCATACCCAAACGCGGGACAAAGTGCTATGGGTTGCGACAAGAGTCGACTGCATTGAGTATCTACACGCCGGAATGCTGCGATACTAGGCATCGATTCCTGATTTCTGACATAACCTATGACATACCGCGACATGGAACACGAAACGTGGCTTTATGTGACGTAATGTGGTTACGACTGCTCAGTTAGTGCATCCCTTTTTTACCATACTGCGGGGTCGTAGTGGCGTAGCCACGGAGGTCAAAGAAAATTATTAACTATTGCATTTTTTGATCTCATGTCAATATGCACCCAGTTCTCCGGCTATACCTGATGTAAACACGTCGACGTTTTTTCTGGATTGTCACTCTGTTCGTATTAGACCTGCCACATGAGGCGAATATTGGATGTAATGAACCATACCGGATACGTTACCCGAATGTAACACGGTCAACTCGCCGAACTCAATGCGTGCCTAACATTCGGGGAAATGTGCAATCCAGCGCGGGCCCCTTGGTTTTCCTGGGTTTAGAATGTTGATCTGCACAAACCGGCTGTCCAGTTTTTGAGGGTGAAAATCTATGCCCGAACAGACTAGTGCCTCATTTTCATTGGTCTAACCGTCTCCTTGCTCCGCTAGGCGGTCAAGATATTATTCAGAACAAGGGTGGACGGCAACCGGAATTTGATTTACATAGAAGAATTAAAAAAAAGTCAAGAACTTTATTTCTTTTTCCCAAGTACAAGGATGTTATGGTCCAAGCGGTATTCAATCCGCTCGGCGCTGACGAATTCGTTTTTCCATTTCCCCACGCAGGTAGACCGTGGCATTCAATCTCCTAGTCTAAACCCCACTGCCGAGCGCTGCGGACCGGTAAGTGAGTCGTGACATGGACACATGAACAATATATCTCCCAAAAATATTTTTCATTTCTTCTTCACCTCCAACCAATAGATTAATATGATACTGAGAGGAGATGGTTCCCGAAGCTAACGAGACCAACTGACATCTGACATCACTGTCCTCGAACGTTGAATACTCCTATCCTCCCCATCACTAGGTCTTCACAAAGGAACATCCCTTTACGTGTGTGTCTTGGCATGAAAGAGGCTCAGTGACACATATATTTTGAGGTTTGGACCGGCGCGTTCACATTGTTCTTCACCCCTGCGTACATTGATCCACGAACCCAATGTCAAAAGGTCCCAAGTGCCCAGTGTGGATGATATATTAGACTTCCGTGACGCCCGTGTATCACTGTATTTAGCGCCAGATCTAGAACACAACAGCAAGTCACCCCATTTCGTATGGAAAAAGACACGGTGTTGCGGCGCGTTTGACCGGTGATAAAAGTTCTTTCTCGCTTGGGGTTGTGATTACCTGTCGAATCAGATCGGTGTATATAGGAACAGCGCCATTGGTGCTATTTGGAGATTTAGCTTCGCGAAAAAGAGAAGGAAAAGAAATCATTGGAGCGAACATCTCTTCGTTTTGTTGGCTGATACAGCATTTGGTTCGCAACAAGCGATGTATGATGACCAACTTCGGTAATTCAGAAGAGGGGCTCGTTTCATGAAGAGAGATTTCATATTAATGGACAGATTGATCGAGGAGACGCCTCATTGACCAAACGTTGTCTTGTGACCAAGAACTCGCCACAAAGCCGCCCTCCAGCTTGCAAGCTCAGCCAGGCAGACCAGAAACGGCATACGGGCAATTAGTCGCAGGACGCCACCATGTTTGCCGGCATGCGAATACGATCAGTGCTTCGAGCTATTCATAGACCAAGTGACAACTGGAGTTATGTGCTTGCTAGAAGTTATCAAGTGATTGGGCGGTAACTGAGGAACGTTTCATGGGTTACTCAGTGCAGTAGTACTATTCGTTCTTATATGCCGGACAATCTGATGTGATCCCACGTAGTCTCAATAGCATATGGAAGAATTGACGAAGTGACGGTAAAGACTGCGCCCGGTGTACTTTATGGATGCCGGAGACCGTTGATGAGATTGCGTGACGAACGAGCTGAGCCTTGTTAGCCATCGACCACAGCACCCTCTCAAGTCCTGTACCCACGTACACATACGGAATTCATTCGCACCAGGAGACGGGATGACGGACCATTTGGCACCCTTGTTCTTGGATGGACTTCCGGCGGTAAGTTTTGGCAACAAGGTACGCGAGCTTATCAGGAGCCCGGTGACCATTATTAACCCTGAGGCGTTTACAGAAGAAACGGGATCTCGGAGTTGAATCTGGTCACTCTTGGATCCAATTGCACCGGGCCTTACATACTTAAACCCCCGTGATGCAAACCAAGTCGCCTCTTCTCCGCTCAAGTTGCCGTCCTTTTCTTGATCCCTCTTCTTTCTCCCCCTACTCCCACCATCGTCATCCTCAATGGCTCTGCACGGACAAGCCTCCGTTCCTAATGGGAGACCTCCCCAACATTCTGCAGCTCTTCCTGCACCTCCTCCCGTCCCCGGCAGAAGAGTCGGCGACGCCATACAAACTGTTCAAGACGAATACAACCGAATCCTTGCAGAGCGTGATGCTCTTCGCCATGAGCTGGCACGCATTCAGAACGTCGGTAAGCATTCCGAAGGACATTGACCCTACATGCACCCGCTCACATTCCATCTACGTCAGCGGATGAACAAGAGTGTGAGCTCAACCTGATCAAGCGCGCCATATGGAACCTCCAGAACCAACTGGAGCACCACCGACACCGGTTTGAAGAGGAACGTCGTAAGCTATTCGAAGAGCTGAGGCAACAGCGTGCAGCGGCCGGCTTGTCACCACCTTCACCACTGCGTGAACTCTCCAGCTCCGTGTCCTCGGTTCCGTTAAGCTCCCATACTGTAATCCAAATACCGGACGACATTGCACAACGAGACCGAGAGGCAATTCGGGATCGAAAGATGAAGGGGAGAGTTAGGGAACATTCCGAAATCGAACGCGATGAGTACCGTGAACCGAAACGCATGAGATCGAATGATGTACCCAGAGGTCGGTGCTCTCCATTTCATAACCCGGAGTTCAAAAAAAATGATGACAGCCGTCATGGTGACTTCTTGTCCAGGTTCTTCAATGCCGATACCTAGTCCCGCACCGCCGCATCATCCGCACCAACTACAAATGACATCAAGCAATTATCCCGCTATCAATGGCAATAATGTAACAAACCCGCCAAACGGACACTCACAACCAGCCCCCATCCCGCCTCACGTTTCCAAGACCGCAGCACCGCCGATGCCAGACGAACTGACTCTGGACAATGTACCTCCCGAATACCGCAAGAACATTAATGGCCAGTGGATTGTTTCCTTCAACCCCAAACTTCCTAGGAACATTGACGTGGACATGATTCGTTCGATTCCTCATCCAAGGTGAGCTTTGATCATTTGCCGCAGTAGTGGCCTTGCTAAATGAATTGGCTCCGTCACGGCTATGTAGTGTGGTCTGTTCGATTCATTTTTCCTCCGATGGTCGTTATGTTGCAACAGGATGCAATCAAATAGCCTATATTTACGACATCAACACAGGCGCCCAAGTGTGGTACGTCGTTCGCATCATCAAGGCATTATCCAAAACAAACTCGTTCCGCTCACTACGGCCTTTGATGACTCACATAGTGCCCTTCTTGATCCCTCACTCCCGAAAGACGGGGATCTTTATATTCGTAGTGTCCGTTTCAGTCCCGACGGTGAATACCTCGCCACTGGTGCCGAAGATCAGCAAGTAAGGGTATGTAAATTCCTTTTATCAAGGTTCATGTGCCACATTCCTCATCACCCCTTCCTGCTTTCCTTTCACCCATATGGACATGACTTTTCAGGTTTGGAACATTAAGCAACGAACGTTGCGTCACGTTTTCGCGGGTCACACAAATGAGATCTACGCGCTCGATTATGCCAAAAATGGTAATTTCGTCGTCTCGGGCTCAGCCGATCGAACGGCCAGAGTTTGGGATTTGAAGGGAAACAACCACAAGGTGTTCAAAATCGACGCGGCAGTTGAAGAGTCCGGGATCACCTCCATCTCCATTTCACCCAATAATAGATACGTTGCAGCTGGGTGTTTGGATCGGCTAGTCCGTATCTGGGACCTAGAGACCGGAGAGTTGGCTGCGAAATTGCGCGGACATCAAGACAGTGTTTATACTGTCAGGTTTACGCCTGATGGGCGTAAACTTGTCAGTGGCTCCCTTGACTATACAGTCAAATTCTGGGATGCGTCTGCCTTCGTTTCGCTTGAATCCCAGCCATTATCTTCCGTGCCTTGTCCTCTGATTAGTAGTGTAAGAGGACATCAGGTGCGCACTTTTCGACTGGTTAAATGTGATTCAGTGTTGACTCTGAGTAACAGGACTATGTTTTGACCGTCGCTTGTTCCAGTGACAGTCGATGGATTGCGTCCGGTGCCAAAGATCGTGGGCTCATGTTCTGGGACCCTGCAGAAGGACTCGCACGATTCAAACTTTATGGTCATACGAATTCCGGTGCGTCTTTAATCACTCCAGCCCATAATCTTGCTCTTCTTATACTGATTTGCCTGATACAGTAATATCCATTGATATCCATGGACCGTATATTGCAACCGCCAGCGGTGACATGTGCTGCCGCATTTGTAAGCTGTCTTTCTTATTGTTGACCACCACTTCATCCATCTCACACGTGGTGACCTAGGGGCCTTTTCCGTCAAGGACAATTGATCATACCTCGTCCCCTTCGCTACCTTTCTTCGCGACTAATCACCTGTTGTTCATAATTTATCCATTCGACTTTGTTGTTGGGTTATTTATTCTATCGCTTTGTAATCAGTTTCAAGGTAACCGTGTGTCCATTTTGCTATCGATCACGACAATTCGCTTTCTCTTGTACATATATAACATGGGCCCCCTGCTCCCCTTAGTATACATGTCAATGCCCAAATCTTCGTTCCACTGGGTTGGTGTATATACACACACATTGCATAATATAGTTTGTCTCCAGTGACCATACACTGGTACTTGTTCAATTCCGCTAAAGATGGAAGAAAGCAAACGGCAACAATGCAAGGAAGTAATGGATCCAGGGGCCGAATTCCCCGAGTTGTGAACGGGCGCCGCCACTTTGGTTGTTGGTAATAGTGTTGGTGGAGGTAGTATTGGTGGAGGTAACAACGACTTGGGGTGGTTGGTCAATGCGAGTACCATTCTTGTCCATGCACCATTCCGGTCTTGCACAAGGCGGTTGTGTTCCAGCCGGCTCGTCACCAGCGTCCTTGAGCAGCAGTGCGACAACACCGTGGGCAGGCACGTTATGAACAGTGATACTACGCACAGCTGTGCCATTATTGGTATGTGCCCACAGGTCCTATAGATAGACAGATGGACGTCAATCAATACGAGCGATTGGCGAAATGTGGCATGGCTCAACCAAGCAACACACGACTTACACGGACACTGTACTGCCTTCCGGCACGAATCCAAGGCGACTCTGTCAAGTTGAACGACATATCGGCTGGCTCATCCAGGACGTTAATCTATACATATTCATCAGCTCCAATCGGCACTCTTATCCTTCCGGCCTCAACTGATTTAAGAGAAAGAAAAAAGCAGCCGAACAAATTCGCATAGATGAAGTAACGTGACAACAGGTGGTAGATGAAACGTACCAACATGAATACTGTCCCGTTTTGACTTTCTCCGCTCCAGTATTGGGCGGGGTGTGTTGCATTGTTCGTCCAATCGGGCTGTCATGTCGATGCCAAGGGGACCTAAAGTCAGGCATTTGTCCGGGTGGGCGACCTGCATCTGAACCGACATACGTTGATGCCCCATCTAAATGGAGTGATTCCGGTACCAACTACCGGGTCTTGGCTAATAGCAATTATTTCATGATTCATAAGGATTGTCAAAGTTTCATTGGTGGCTTTGGTCAGCTAATGGGGATGCAAATTAATAGGGGCGTTAATGGGGGCGTTAATCTGATACTTACGTCTGTACCCTGGAGGGGAGTCGGGATGTCGGGTTTAGAAATGCTAACGCCACAAATTGATGAACTTACAATGACGAGCGGTGACTTGTTCAGGGCCCAGGTAGTAAAGTGTGTCTTTGCCTCTTCAAAAGTGAGATTACCATTCCCGCTACATTCAGAGTTAATTAAGTGGTCCTTGAGCATTTATATTCCTTACACTTCGAGCTATCGGTGTATAATTTAGTTAATCAATCGGCAAGTGTTCGTAAGTTTTTGGGCCTGACCATATCCATATCGTTGTGACCAAAGAAATCCGACGCCCAAGAATAGAATGAATTTCTAGTTTATTAACTCGATGTTAATAAGCCGTGTGACGCGCCAATGAGTAGCAGCTCACTGGTTGATGATACTGGCGATTGAGCCCCAGATTGGACCGATATCATCGGTAGTCTAAGGAAACATGTGAGGCACATAAGCGCAAGGCCATATTTTGGTGACTGACTCTCCAACTCTGGCCTAACCTCTTCGCCCACAACCAAGGTTGCTCCTGAGAAAGGACCCCATGAAGATGGCTATACAGTTACGTGAGGTTTAAGCTTACTCTTCCCCACTGACAGATCGAGAACAGCATTGGGGGTCGACCTGTGCGTTCACTGAGCCGAGCAATAGCGTCCGCCATTCGTTTGTATTCTGCACCGGCGACCAGTAACGGAAACGTTTTGGATAATAAGCAAACCGATCAGACAGGGTACACTGAACCAGTAACCCACTTCCAACCATTCCTTCCTTGATAATTTCGTCGAAAGGTACTAGGAAGCGTTCAGACTCGGGGTGATAGAGTACCAAGCAATCGAGGAACGCACTAGCACAATTGTCGTATCTGGATCATGTTTCAGTCTGTGTTGCTGTCTGCTGACGATAAAAAGGACGTACTTCAGTAGGTCGAAACCCCACTCATCCCGGAACAACTTGATATCCCTAAATAGTCAAGAAATGTTAGGTTTCAGACAGTTAGCAAAAGAAAGTCGTCGTCCCTGTCTTCGTTTTGGAACGAGCCCGGAAAGTGCTGGCATGTAAACCATCCGGAATCACTATACTGTAGACACCCTATGTAAGCTTTCCCCTTCGAAAGGCAAGATTAGAAGCCCACAATGCCGGCTTTGCTGAGCAGCCAAGACACCGTTAGCATTTACGGCAACACTAGAATCGGTGTGTGGACATACAATCCCATACTGTGGAGTTGTGTGGTGAGATTCTTCATTCCGGAAGGAAAACGTTCTCTGCCTGCGGCCATAGGTAGGTATTCCCTCATTGGGGGAGCATCAAAGATGACGTCACGCACTTTCAACGATGTCACCAGCAGGACTACGTTCCTTTTCCGCGTAGCAGTCGTCCACATTCACGTAATTGTACCCAGCATCCTAACAAGACATCAGCTCCTTACCCACCCTCCCCTTGCACTGTAGATGTCACGAACCAGTAAGCCGACAGATTTCATGATCCTGGCATTCTGTAAAACAACCGTCTCATTGATCTCGCACTGTTAAGGTCTGTTAATTTATATGACGCATACAGTAGAGGGTGACGTACAAGATAGGCATTCCAGGCTAAGCTGGGTCAGTGGTCTCGAACCTCGGGGGAGGCAAATACACTTACTGTTATATCCCATAACTTCCACAAAGGGGAGGAATTAGAACAACTCATGTGAACGGGGAGAGCAATCTAGCGAGATGACTCACAGGGAAGTTTTCCGACACCATTGTTTAGAGCTTGGGCGAGGAGCACTTGCGCCGCCAATGCAAACGCTGTCAACCTATTTGCGATTGGAGCCATGAAGATCCTTGGGCGCTCGAGCGGAAATGATTCCAACAAGTAAACGATGATGGAGCCTTGACGTCTACGCTGGCTCATTAGCATTTATACGAGCATCCTGTGAATGAAGGGCCAGTCGCAGAACGAGCTAGAAGACCTCCTTGACACAGAACCATGATGGCTACTATTGAACATTCAGCCCGCAACTTGGTAATCGATCGAATGACTATTGGCTTTGGTGGGCAGCGGACCATGAGGGCAACGGAGAACAACGTACAGTTTCGTCTACCATCCTCGTGTGAAGAAAGACCCAAGGAGAGCTTGTAAGGCTTATTAAAGGTGGTATTATTTCTCATGCGAGGTTATTGAGCGGACTTTATTCGTGCTTCCATCTGTGCCTGCAGTTTTGGAGAGGCGCCTCGACTAAGATCGGGGTTTTTTTTTTTTTTTTGCACGAGGCGTGTGAAGCTTGAGTGCTTGAGTGGCCACCGGTCATTCACCATGTCGGAACGAGCTACGCTTGCATATTTAGCACATATTATTAATAGGCAGTGTTGTTCCACAGTGCTCAGTTGGCAAAACAAGCCTTTCTGACTGAAACCATCGCTCTAATATACACTCGCAAGGGGTACCCAACGGAGTCTGCGGACACCGGTTATGAGTAGCCGTTGGTGAGTCGAAGCCCAGGGAGAAATGGTGATCGGCTAACCGAGAAAATATCTGGAAGAAACGTTCAAGCAACGATCAGAGTCCCAGAGGGAATAAACGTGTGAAGTTACAAGGATTGCTTCTAGTACTCATCAGAACCTTGGACACCCACCAGGTATCAATCAAATATAAATCAGTATTCCGGGCATATCGGACGTATGAACATCAGAGACAGTCAGTGTATCGTACAATTAGAAAGAAAGAAAATCCTCGGACATCACTGGTCAATTCGAGTGCCGTTCTGGTCCATGCACCACTCCGGCCTTGCACACGGTGGTTGAGTATCAGCAGGTTCATCACCAGCATCCTTGAGTAATAAAGCGACAACGCCGTGGGGCGGAACGTTGTGAATCGTCATGTTGCGAACAGCAGTACCGTTGTTAGTATGACTCCACAAGTCCTGTTGCATTCATCTTAGAACAGACCGAAGTGACTGGAGAGGTAGGACTTACGCGAACGGAGTATTGCCTTCCTGCCCGGATCCAAGGGGACTCTGTTAGGCTGAAGAACATATCCGCTGGATGATCAAGAACGTTGAGCTGACACAAGACAAGTCAATTTTAACGCTACATTCGCCTTCAAAGCGCCCATACCAGCATGAATACCACCCCATCTTTAGTTTCACCGCTCCAGTATTGAGCCGGGTGGGTGAAATTGTTCGACCAATCAGGCTGAATCGGCTCTCATGTCAGCAAAAGATCCCATGATGGAGAATGCCGCGCACATTAATCCCCCATCTGAAGGGAGTGACAGCGGTTCCAACGACAGGATCTTGGTGGATAGCAATGAGTTCATGGTTCTTGAGGATAGTCAAGGTTTCTTGGGTGGCCTTAGTGAGCTGCAGAGCAGAGGTCACGATAAGGTACCCCGTATAGCCAGTGACCGCGACTGGGAACTCACGTCTGTACTCTAAATTTAGGCAGTGTGAGATTTAGCCATTACTGATAACCGAGTCCGAACTTACAATGACAAGGGGTGATTTCATCAAGGCCCAGGCGGTGAAGTGTGCCTTGGCTTCCTCAAAAGTCAAGTCGCCATTGCCGCTAGGATATCGTGAGAAACGATTGAAATGTTACAACGCAAGCAACATACACTTCAAGCTATGGAATGCGTGTACAATTAGTCTACGAGTCTGAAGGACGATCGTGCACGAACAACATACCAGATCCATATCATTATATCCATAGAAATCGGCCGCCCAAGTAATGAATGAATTCCTGAGTGTCAATGCATCTTGTCAGTTTTTGCTCAAGTGTACCAAGGGAATTACGTGGCTTACTGGTTAATGATGCTGCGAATAGCATCCCAATGGGGACCGGTATCATCGGTCGTCTGTTACGTATCAGATCATATTATCAAGCCCGGGAATCATATCAGTAACAACCCACCCTCCAGGTTTGACCCAATCTTCTTGCCCATAACCAAGGTTGTTCCTATGCCACACGAAACAGATGCAAAGAAGGTTGAGAAAAAAAACGCCCTGCGCCGGCATGCACATGAGATGGGTTGCACTCACTCTTCCCCATTGGCACAGGGAAAACAACAATGGGGGCTTCCCAGTGCGCTTGCTCAACCTTTCAATGGCATCAGCCATCCGTTTGAACTCTGAATGGGTATCGGTCAGTATCCAGAGATTCCATGTCAGGGATCCCTTTCATATACACGTATTTACGAGGAGTAAGAAAAAAGACGTACTTCCGACCATTCCTTCCTTTATGACCTCGTCAAAAGGTACTGGGGAGGTAACCGGGTCAATTCAACCTGAAGATAAAAACCATAGGATGGCGGACTGGCACATACCAGCGCAATTGTCATATCTATCGGTGCAAAAGAAGTGCCTAATGTTAATTCTGTTCTCGAAGTCAGGACTTTTCGGACGTACTTCAAAAGATCGAAACCCCAGTCTTGGAATAATTGAATATCCCTGACGAGAGATGAGACTGAGGGCCTGGGTCGCAATTAAAGGACAGACAGCAACACACCTGTCTTCATTCTGGTACGAGCCTGGGTAAAGCTGGCAGGTGAACCATCCGGAATCACTGTACTATAGTGGCCATCAGATGCTGCTGCCTGACAAGAGAAGAAACAGGCTTACAATGCCAGCTTTGCTGCAGAACGAATGCAATTTCAGCCTCCGGCTTCACATATTTAATTCCATTTGGTCACATACAAGCCCATCGCGTGAAGCTGGTCAGTCAATTTCTTCATTCCAGAAGGGAACCGCTCTTTGCCTATCACAGAGTTAAACATCTGAGGTCCCGTGCACGGGAATCGGGACAATCATACTCGCGACGATATCGCCTGAAGGGCTGCGTTCCTTCTCGGAATAGCAATCATCGATGTTGACGTAGTTGTAGCCAGCATCCTAGATGTTTCGCAACCCGTTATCTTCGTATGAACTGCTTAATGGAGGACGGACTAACCAGTAATCCCAAAGATTTCATGAGTTTCGCGTTGTCTAGGACAATGGTTTCGTTGATTTCACACTAGATCCATCGTTACTCAGGTAATGGGAAAGGGTTCGAAGAACGAACGTGATACGCATTCCATGCTGTAGAGTAAAAGTTAGATCAGAGAACCATTCTCGTTCGGGATGATTCACTTACTGTTCCAGCCCATAACTAAAGACATGAGCTCAAAACTTAAGAGTCGCTCAGAACATGACCGGTAATCGTTTGCAACTCACAAGGTAGCCTGCCTACACCATTGTCAAGGGCTCTCGCCGGGGAAGACTTGGTAAGTACAGTGAAAATTGCAGCGACAACCGCGAGACCAACAACGGCCAGAGTCATAATGATAGTAAAGGGCGTGAATGTGAGAGTTAACGTGTACTTCTTGCCGCGAGACCACCAGCCTGACTCTAATTCACGCGAATATATATATCAGCGATCTGAAGCAGAGACGTTCGCTACACAAGCTAAGGCTCACCAGAATTGCGCCGACCAGAGCCATCTGACGACTGCCCAAGAAGTGCTATTTCCATCAGCTCGAAGAGAAGAACGTCGGACGACCAAAGATAGACCTACGTGAGTCCTCTCGCGCCGCATCTTCTGGCGAGTCTGAGCCTGCCAGGTCCATATGGGCGATATCAGAAGGAGGTTGGGAGATTCATGTGAGCATATACTAACGTTCGCCGAGGACATTTGCCGTCCCCTGAACTTGTGGGGGCGCTAATGGGATGGAAATTTATAAAAAGTTCATGAGCCTTCTGGTGTCATGTGGAATACGAACCAGGTGCCGCTAGAGATGGAATCACTTTAGAGAATAGTTTCATGGGAGAGCAGAACATATTTTCATCTCACCTTGCTCTTCAAGAGGAGGCGGGAAAATGGCCGAGGCAATTGATTGATTCCCGGGTGAGATCGGACGCCTCACATCGAAGGAATTGTAAAACCATACCTGTAGTACCTGCGTACGCCATTTTCGCAGGTGGATGTAATACTTGGGAGAAGACGCCTGTTCGAGTGCGTTTGGGTAGCTTGAGGACTTATGAGGTGCAGCCGAGGTAGACCTTCCTTCAATGAATCAGGAGCGAGAAGTCATAGTATTGATCACGAGGGCATACGAGTTCCGTAGAAGAGGCGACCACGAGAGGATGTCTTAGAAGGAGCCCCAGGTCGGCAAAGATAGCTGTTGAACGTTCGAGGTCAAGCCGATGTAGCGCTGCGGCACTGGACCACAATTATGTCACTGCCGGCATCGGTGCATATGAGCGTCAACACTAACATTGGCTTCCGGCTCCTGGGTTGCCCAAAAAGTACTACCCAAAGCTTCCCCAGGCGCTAGCACGAAGGAGAATTGGAAGAAACGGAGAAGTGCAATGAGTTCGTCCCCTTTCGTCCCCCGTTGCTAGCACGAGGCTCACGTGGCTCGCTCGCCAATCCCCATATCACCGCCAACTCGACCATCAAGGGCTAATCCGGATGTCCCAGGAGCACCGAGGCTAAGTCCACCCAGCGGCAAGCTGAGGCTGATTCATGAGCTTCAAAACCACAAAGAACTCCCATCGAACCTCAACCCGCAATCATGTCACTCTCCTCTAATTTAGGCATGAGCATTGAGCACTACTGGCCATGGGGTTCCCTTCCTGAGGGTCTGAAGAGTCACATGTTGTCGTTTGCCTTGATGGTTCACGCGATCCCCGTGGGACGTGAACAGAACTAAGACTTTTGTGAGAGGATTGCGGTGTGGATATCCGTGATCTTTATCAACACTTTCCTCTGCAACAGTGAGGCCCAGGCATCTGAGGCAAGTCAATGTTCACACTGTGCATAACATGCGAATCAAACGTGGTTTGTCATCATCTGATAATACAAAGGGCTGACAAGACCGGATCGGCGTAACTAACTGTGCGTAAGAGAGGCGGTATGGCCATCTTCACTCGCGGCCTCATCACCAAAGCCTGAAGCTTGAAGATTGAAGAGTCGTTGTACCCTGAATGTCTTAGCTTTGTGCCCTCTCATCCTGTATCACTCACTTCCGTGGTTCTTACGTTGAGTACTCTACTGTTTAGACCAATGTACGAGTACCAGTTCAGCAGTGCAATACTCGGTGTCTGTTCGCTTCGTATTTAACAGGGTCATTTGGGCGGTGGTTAACGTTGAGGGGTTGCAGCTGCTATTTTGTACCACTTCCAACTCATCTCCTATCTACAACGGCTATTCGCAGCGGATCGCCGACTTGGAAGTGTATTTGAATTCAGGGGATAGTTTTTTTTTTTATTTCTCTAGTGCGCCGGATGTTCCGAAGGGGTAAACTTCCTTACATTCCATCTTGTCTACGTTTGAAGGTCAGGGAGGGACTTCGGGGTACTAGGAAGGGATCCAGGCCAGGGTAGCAGAAGGTGCTGCGCACAGACCCACTTACCGGGAGTGTGGCCAAAGAGCCTTCCGAAACAAATGGAGTGCTTTGGATGAACATCACTCTCAATGGTGTGGGTTACAAGGAGCCGAGGCATACGTTAGCTGTCCGAGCGGCTCGATTCATCTTAGAATGGAGGCTAATAGTAGTCGTTCGATTTAATGGTTGAAAGCGCCACGAATAGCGCCATAAGACTGTCATGTACCACAGGGAGAGCGATCTGGAACCGGGGCTTCAACATGCCAAGAATAACTGGCAGTTTCCAGGTTTAAGAGACAGAAGGTTCCGAAACCTGAATGATCTCGAATATCAGTTACTGGGCTCAAACCGTAAGAGGGTGCAAGATCTGAGGCCTAAGGGGTGTTCTGGAGAGGCCAGAGTTTTCCATAAGCCGGAAAAGGACCTCGGAGATGCGGATGGATGTGATGATTGACACGTGACTGTAATTCGCGTCGTGTTTCGCGTCGGCGGCGCGTCTGATCTTACCACCTTGCCACCATGAGCAGACCATCTCTAGAATTTCAACAGGAACAAGAACGGCTTCTCGAAACGTCAAACTCCATTAAAACCCGTTTCGAGCAGTCCAATGCCAAACTGCGACTCGTACAGAATCCCATCGAATTCAACAAACTCAACTCGGAAGAATCTGGCATCGATTTCGAAGATGCCGAAAACAGGGATCCAGCTATCATAGCAGCTAATCTAGTTGCGCAGACGGTGCGGAGGGATGCTACTACTCTAGCCCCGACACTAAACTCCCTCTCCAGCAATTCTTACGAAAGCTCAAATTTCAATATCTTGAGCAGAATGCGAAAGACCGCTATGTCAAATCCATCGTCAGTGACATAGACGACGCGCCTATTGTGACTGCGGAGGACGTTAAAGAACTCAATGCCTCCAATGACGAAAAGAAAGCCAAGCTGAAGGAGGCCAAAACTGCACTCGCCGAAATGCACCATAACATTCGCACCCTCACACCCCTTGTCCAAGAAGATTACGATAAAACTAAGGCCGCTATCGACAAAGCTACTCTGCTCGCTCAGAAGATTATTGACGCTCGCCTTGCTCTTACGCGCCTCCGACAAACACATCCACATCCCCGGTTGACCATCGCAGCGGCTGACCAGAAGCTCGCGGAGCAAGTGACGGAAATGCAGGAGCTCAGTGACCAGGTAGAGGCTGTCCGGAGGCAGGTACAAACTGCCAAGGAAGAACTCAAAACTGGGAATGTCGAACTGGAGAATATACGAGCAGAACGTGCAGAAGCGGAGAAGCTCGTCAAGAACGCTAATGTAGGGGAAGATGACCCGCGAATAGCACCGCTCTATGACTGGTACATGTTGATCTCGTTACTCCCGATCGAACAGTTGGTTGCTCATCCTTTCCCCTTCCCAGGTTCACAGCATCATTACTGCTACATCGCTCTGTGCAAGACCTTCACGAATCCAAGTCTGTCTCTGACAACGAACTTCGCCTCACATATAAACTGGACTCCGACAGAATCGTTATAATCACGCTCATCTTCCTTCCGGATACTCGGCAGCTTGCGACTGTCGATGTTCCCGGCGTTGAAGGCGACCTCACAGAACTTCTGGATACCTATCTTCAAACCAACGATGTGCATGGTCTAATAGGGGCAGTGTTAGCGAGAGCTAGACGGAGTTGAGGAGTTCATCATTGTAGGTGTATCTGCTGGACCTGTAATATCATCTAATTTATTGGCTATTTGATGTCTTTGATTTTGTGAAATAGAATATTTTGAGCTATCGAAATGTCTGGTGACCATGACCGACCGCACTGCAACCACTCGCGCCGATGTGTAAGGTTGCCCTGGCATATCACTTCGGTCCTCCGAATCCACGCTCAGAAACATGAGGAGTTCCCAGCATTTCAACTCTCAGGAGACTGATAACCGGGATCAGATGACCTCATGTTCACCACTTTACGGCGTTAACGCAAACAAGATCTCTACCATCAGCATCATAGGCAAAGACCCCAAAATAGCTAAAACTATCATTCAACAGAAGTACAAACTATCGCCTTAGATTTTTCATCAGCTTCAAGTCCTGTTCATTGGACAGTCAAGCAGCAAGCTCTTCGGGGGGACGGAGAATCTCATCGCATGCCTTTCTGATAGCTTCTTCCCAACTTACGCGGTTGTCCACAAAACCCATTCAAAGCCCTCCACGCATCAATCTCATTTACCCTCTTCCCCCCCAAAATGCGCATAAATGAGCGAAGTGGTGCGTTATCGTCCTGTCATGTGCTCCTCAACGCTAAATATTCACAGAAGCCCCAAAACTAATTTGCCACTTCAGGCCTTTCCACACCCCTCAGAACCGTTACGTACGGTATATGCTCGGAGAATCCGTTTGATTCTCTAATGAAGCACATGCACTCGTTATTCACACTCCTTTCCTATCGAAAATGTTCTGCCAGGACTAGCGTGCACCGTTAAAACCCAGGTTGGCGGGGATTGAACGACCGGCAATTCGGACCAGAGGTATAAAGGTGGGAGTTGAGAAGATCTTCAGACTTGGAGCCAGGATGATTACCACACTTCTTTGGACGACGGCCGGCATTGCGTTGGGGCTATTGAGCTCCACTAAACCTGCATGTGCCCTGAACAATGGTGTGGCGAAACTCCCAGGTGAGGAGCACTCCCCGCACTCCTGACTCGGATGCGTATTGACCAATGTGCCAGTGCTTGGATATAACAGTAAGGTCCCTTCATATGGCATTTAGTGATTCTAACACGAGCATCAAAATGTAAGCTTGGAATGCATATCAGGTTAGCGTGGCGGCAGAAGAACGCCAGAAAGATTTGCTCACTCGTCATAGTGTAACATCGACGAAGATCTTATCCTTGAAACTGCCAAATTGATGAAATCACTTGGTCTCCAAGTAAGCAGTCGTTCACTGAAAATTTTGGACGCTTGCTCATTTCAACAGGACGTCGGATACAACTATGTCAACATTGATGATTGCTATGCCGAGAAAAACCGAACAGCCAACGGTGACATCATTGAGGGTTAGACTTTTTTGTCTGTCATTCGCTTGAATGGGACTTATGAGTCCACTTAGATCGTACGCGCTTCAAGAGTGGTATGAAGAAACTTAATGAACGGGTTCATGCGCTGGGATTGTGAGTGTCATAAATGAAGCTTGAACCCGAACTCACCTGACACTTGTCCTGTCAAAGCAAAACGGGTATAGTGAGTCTCACCCGCTAAATCTCCCCCCAAATATGTGTTGCTGAATATCTACTCCCTTCAGTACAGCGATTCTGGATGGTTCACTTGTGGCGGGTACCCAGGGTCCTACGAAAATGAGCTTCGCGATCTCCGTACCTTTTCTAACTGGGGATTCGATTATTTGAAGTATGACAACTGCGCTAGTAAGTTTTCAGGCGCTCAACCAGCGCTGTAGCGGCTCACAGATATCCCAGTCCCATATGATAGTATCACCCGTACTGGAATTGTCGGAAGATACCAGCGCATGGCAGATGCCGTCAAACAGGTCGCCAGAGAAACGCGTAAACCCCCTATGGTCTTTTCCTTGTGTGAATGGGGCTGGGTAAGTCAATAAGAACGACTTCTGAAGAAGCATCGGATACTGATTAACCTATTCCATAGAGCCAAGTTTGGCTGTGAGTTGTCAGAACCTGGAACGGTAACGGAAGCTAACGTTATGCTATTTACAGCTGGGGCGCTGAGCTTGGACAGAGTTGGAGGGTATGAATCGTGATTGCCTCGTAGGTTCCCGAGCGCTCATATCAGAATTAGACGACAGGAGATATCGCTCCGAAGTGGGAGTCGTTGACTTTTATCATTAACTTGTACGCTTCTTTGCTGATGAGCCATGACATCGTTACTGATGCTTCCTGCAGCAACTCTTTCATTACACAAGCTACCGACTTTTACGGTAGAAACGATCTGGACATGGTAAGCTTTCAACATACCTCATTTGATAATTGCTCATTTCCTGCCCTAGTTACAACTGTGCGTGAAACATTCTATTTTGCAACTATCAACTGATGAGCACTTGTAGTGGAAACGGTGGACTGACTTACGAAGAAGCCAAGTCGCACTTTACAGCTTGGGCGTTGATGAAATCACCATTGTTGGTGAGTGAGATAGTCTTTCCATATCGTCTCCATCTAAAAGTTCTCGATAAACCAAGATTGGCACAAACGTAAGTTTATCACCTCAACTATCCCAGGAGAGTAACTCCAACCTCCACCGCACAATAGTTGTCAAAAATCACACCCGATATTCTTGGTATACTAAAAAATAAAGAAATTCTGGACATCAACCAAGACCCCGTCGTCGGCAAGAGTATTTCGCCGTTCAGATGGGGCATTAACGTCAGTACCGTGGAGCTTGCACGGATTAATTCCTATCTGTTGATCATTGCACAGCCGGATTGGACTAGCAATAGTACCCACCCTGCTCAATACTGGAGCGGGCCGACTAAGGACGGCACAGTGTTCATGCTGGTACGCTCTTACGAATCGGGAACAGTAGACTGGTTCGTTGCGACCTGACTTAACTCCTTTCCAGCTAAACACCCTGAACGAGCCCGCTACCATGACCTTCAATCTCACAGAATCCCCTTGGATTCGGGCGGGTCGTCAATACTCGGTTCGGGTAAGTGAAACGATAGTGGAAAAATTACCAGCTCTCCCAGGCTTTCTGACGATGAGATGATCACCAGGACCTGTGGACACATACGGACAACGGGACGGCTGTAAGGAACTTTACAGCTCATGACGTTCCACCACACGGCGTCGTTGCTCTGCTGCTCAAGGATGCTGGCGATGAACCAGCGGGATTGTTCCCTGAGTGTAGTGTTTGGTGGCAATGCACAGACCAGAATGGTACCCGGGTCGGTGGTTGACCAAGAAATTGCATCTTACAAGGGTAATGAGCAGAAGTTGGATAAAGTGCGGAAAAAAAATGATAATTCGGGCTCGTGATTTGTAACTTCTCTCAAGGTGATTGGAAATTTCTCGCGTTGGGATGCCGAATTAGGGATTTAGACAAAACTTCTCATGGAAAATCATTCTTCTCTGTCGCATCATGGAAGAGCTTCTGAGTGGCGGAACTTAACACCATATGTCAACGATGACGAACTCTGCATTCACAGGCTCTGCGAATTCCTATTCACCTATTCAGCGGAGATGGGCCCATCATAGAAGGCTGAGCATGACACATGCCCAAGAGGTTGGAGACTTTAGCCTACAAGAGGTTAAGTATGATCTAGCGCCGAATGTTAGGATGCCGCCATTCATTCAACTATCCTGGCGTTCGCTATTGACGGGCTCCATCATGGCAGGTGCCAGGGACTCCAAGTGATAAGATCAACTCTCCTGGCTCCATTCTACCCAACGAGTTTCAACCACGACATGTCCTGATGTGATACCTGGAAGTGCGCAGCCCAGACTTGTGACCTAGATAACTCTTCACAGTGGGTGAATCATCCCGGGCGTCGACGCAGATATTCGGACTCGGACATTTCGGCGACATCTTATTGTTGAACGCGAGAAAGCTCTGTTGTGAGGGCGCATTGTGGGAGGAATTCCATTCCATGTGGGAAGTTTTGTTGAGGCAATTTGCGCTCCTTATGGTAAGAAGAGTTAGCGACCCTAGACGCACAAAAAAAGAAACGCCAAACACGATATCCGATCCCGACCTGGGGGATGATCACACATAGGAATAGGAGCCTGGCAAGGGTCTTCACTTGACCCTCTAGAGGGTTCCGGAGGCCTGATGGCCGGTGCTCATTGCGGACAACAACGATCGCATCAATCCTGGTGGAGAAGTCGAGCACGAAGAAAGTCAGGCGCGCCTTTAGGGTGCTCGAAACCGAAATAGCAGGACCATGAGTGCTGTGGGAGAGCTTTCGCGTGGTTGCTAGTCCTCAATTCATGACTCGGGCACGTGGATCGTGCCTCCAATTGTGGCGATTCGGTTTGGTCCTGGTTGCAACGTTTAGGGACCAAACTGGAGCACATTATGATAAGTAGTTTCTAACGTTCGAATTGCAAAAAATTTGGGCCAGGCACTGGCCGTGGCAGCTAGAATCCTCGCCAGGCAGGGGGGCAAGCTCTCGGCAAAGGTATCAGAGATCCAAGGTGAAACGAAACACGTTGGGAATTTAATTGACTTTACCTGGATATTGAAGGCAAGGTTCAAACCGGTGATCAGATGGTGTTTGGTGACGAATATTGGAAATGATGGGGCATCTTCCTAGTGACGCACTATTGATGCACGCCAATTGGAGACGCCCAGGTTCAATGGGTCTGGGGAAGGGCGTAAGAAAAAGACTGGAAGCACGGAGCTCCTGCTTGTCAGCTGAACCATAATTTCTGAAAGTGTGAACAATACAGTTTTGTAGTTTCATACCCAACTTCATAGAGTAACGGTATGTGTTGACAACTCGGCATCATCGGCGGGCTGGTTGCTGGTGCGCCTATGGAAAAAGGCGGGTCTCACCATCAGTGACGAATTGCAATTGGAATTTTCTGCGTATGTCATCTGACAATACTGTTGTCGTGGTGTCCAGCATCGGGACCTGCTCAACATGGAATGAGCGAGGCACAGTAAGGAGTATGAATCAAATATCCATACCCGTGTGCCGTCGGGAAGCGATGGTCGTGATACCCATCAGCCGGTGAGCGGACTGGGCGAACTTGGCGAACCTGGCATGAAGAAATTAACCGTCCGCAACTTGGTGGAGAAAGGGAAGTATATCTGAATACGGCTGTGCTGGTAACACTCGGTAACGGTTGTCGCAGCGTTGCCTGAGAGAAGGGAAGATGAAAAGATATCGAAGTAGGAAGTAAAACAGAGTTGATTGTCTTGACAATCCACCAATGACCGGGGAGACTTGCCGCGCGGACCGCGGAAGGCCACGTTGTTGTCAAGGATCCCGAAACACGTGGTCTGTTCCGCAAGTTATGGATTTCACAGAGTCTTCCTCCTCGTCAACATCCCTTCCTTCTCCCTCGTACTGCGGCGATGCCGGTCGAGTCAAAGGCACGTGTACGAGAGCCGTTGCTATCCGCATCCCTGATTGTCTCGTTAGCATGTCATTGCATCAGTGATGACAATACGTGGTTGTAAGAATCCTCGCCGGTCTTAGAACCTGCTCACTGGAGATCTCTTGACCTTCGTGGCTCCTGCGAATCCTATTCCTATTGTTGGCCAGAGACTCGACCACGTGGATACATGACCTAATCCAGCAGATTTCAACTATTCTATTACTAGCCTCCGATCTCCCTCTCGCCCTAGAGTCAGCGCTTCCCGTATTATGAGCAGTTTTTAATTGTCGGCAAATTTGGAAGCAACAGGCACAATACATTCACGTTCGTTGCGGTAGGTAACCATTCATAACCTCACTTAGATAGGAATGTGAGATCTACCTGATCCGGTTTTCTGAAAAATTATATCTAAACTATCGTAGATCTTTGTTTCTATGTCAGTAGTAATTCTCTTGAATCCACTTCTTTATGAACTTCCAGGCTGTCGTCCCCATATGGGAGACTCAGGTTGAGGTATGTAATCTTAGAGTAGAGAAAACACCTTGGCAATCCGTCGTTATTGAGCCATGCGCTGCCATTGGGGCGATCATTTTTTGAGCCTGCTATCTCGGTATGGTGGACATTTTTGGTCCCTGAATTTATATTGATGAACTTTCCCCACCTAGGTTTGCCAGAACAGTTAAAGGCAAGACTGCCATGAGGTTTTTCCGACATCTTCAAAATGGTCTACCGCGTACCCACTACTCACTCCATCGTACCCTCTCCCGTTGATCAGTCTCAGACTCAACAATCACCGCCAGTCGTTCCATGGCGAGGCGGCATTATTGTCAGCGGTATCAGACCCTCCGATAGAGCAGGAAGTCAGGACATACGAGTCGCTGCACTTGAGATCGACGGTGATAGGTGCGTGAAAGCGCGAAGTCCCGTGTGCAACACTGATTTGACCATGTCGCAGTAGAGTCCGCAGTTGGCCCCCGCAATTCATAGCGCGCGTGCTCCACGAGAGGCGGGTCCTGCGTGACGTTCTTACCTACGTCCACCAATACGCCGTTCCTATGTGCACTTTCGTCGCCGATCGACACATTCGAGACAGTGGCCATAGTTCTGCGAATGAACTTATGTTCCGTAATTTATCCAGAGTTCTGTTCGAGAATGAGACGGTAAATTCCATGTCCATGTCAAGTCAATATCTCACTGATTCAACTTCTCCTCGAAGGTCGCCATAGCCCCATGGGGAACACCTGCACTTCTCGGTGCGGGCATGATCATTTATCCGGCCCAAAACTCCAGTTCGCTCCTGGTCGGAGCCCTTTTTTTCGATAGGCCTTTCCCAGACTTCTTAGGCTTGAACTCTCCTGTGGTTCCTCTTGGACCAGCAATCCCCGCAGTTCCCCCCATGCACTCTCAGACTTCCTACCCCCACGGAATGGTTCCACCCTCCCCGTATCACCCACACAGTCAATCCGTATCCCCGCACCGGTCGAACCCCAATAGCCCTGTCGATCCTGCGACTCATGCTGGCCATAGGCAGGAACAATATCAGCAGTATATGATGACCTACGGTCCAGGAGGAAGCACTCCTTCCTCTGGGGGATCCGCGGCTCAATGGACTAGCGAAGTGCACTATACCGGTGGTGGTGGTTATACCACTCAACAGAACCCCGGTCAATACCCCTAGATGCGCCCACGCTCATGAAAGCAACGGCCACAGCCTTTGGGATTAATCGGACCATCGTGACCTCCTTCTGCTTCGCCGTCCGTGTTCTGTCTCACCGGGATACCCAGAACTATTTATTCCTTTTGGTGCTTTCATTCTCTAATATGTAGCCATTTCTGCTTTCATCTCCGCTGTAGCCAAAGCGACACTCGTCACCCCATAGAGCTCTTTTCTTCGTTCTGCTTACCCCTCCTCTGATTTCTCTGATACTGTCCGTGAATAACTGTAGCTAAAGTTCCTATCCAGTGTATCAATACTGTTCGCGTTCGTGTTCTTCTCCGTATTCAGTAATCGACCCTCGTCCTGTATATATCCACCAAATTGTGAATCTACTCTCCCGATCCCTCCGTCTCCATCTTGGCTATGTGATCCTCGGATCCCTTCGGATTCATCTTTGCCCTCATATGGCTTTCCTGTCTGAATTGTCTGGGCAACAGACCCATGCCCAAAACATATAGTGCCCAGAAGACCTATAGACAATATCGCCCATGACAGATTCATTAATTCAAATTAATCGTTGAACATGAATGCGTCGGGCAGAACTCACGATGATGAGAGCCAACCATGCGTTTTTTGCGGACTGGGGAACGATATGCAGACCTCCTGTCCCAACTACCCATTCGGTATACAATCCGTAGTGTACCTGTAACAGGGTCCAGTATTAGTGCATATCATTCAAAGACTAACGGTAAAACTAGCACGCAAGAAGCCGGTAACAAAAATAGAACAGGCGCCGAGGTGAAGTTGCCTGAAGCCTGATGGCCAAGCTAATGAGGTCGAGCCACCAAGCCGACTCGAGCAAGCCGCCCCTGTCACAATTCATAAACAGCTCGACCACTCGGATTTGGGTACAGCACAACGAGCCACAACTAAACTCTCGCCCGAGAGAGCATAAGACTATGACTCACCTGGTATGCTGCCAAGATGAAGATGGCGATCCCAATCACAACGTGTAAGTAGTTATGTGGAGCCCGATGACCGCGAAATAAGGTCGGAAACTTGAAGAAATGGACGGCGGCGCCTAAGTTAATCTGCACCAAATAGAGCACAAGTAACGCCAGTCCACACTTCTCGTGAGTATCTATGAAGTGCCCGAGGCCCAGTTGGTCGGTAGTCTTGTACCCTAACGCCCATCCGGCAAAAATTATGGGCCCAGAGACCAGGAACTGGATGGCCCAATGAGCCCACCACCACCTGTGATCATATGCATCATGAGCGTCAAGCTTCAATACATCGATATCACAAATTACGGTTACACCCAGGCCCCAGGTGGCCGTCACGGTCGTGGCATTCCAGACCCAGGACGAGGGGTAATGAAAGACCCAGCCCCGACCTAGAGCTTGGCAGGGAGGGGGGGAGGGGCCATTTGACCCAAATTGCGCTGAGTTTGAATGCACACACTCACTTATTAGTGTACGTGCGCGTGTATCTCGCAACCAGCACCCCAATGGGCAACAACACCAAAAATCCGACAGTGGACAAGATCGCATGCGTCTTGGCTTGCTTCTCTAGTGGTTGGAGAGGAAACGCCGGAAGTCCGGACATATTTCGTGAATTTGAAGGGAGTACTGAATGTAGGAGGGTCTATGTGGTAGTACGAAGCGACTTGTGTCAAGTCTGACAAAACACCTAGTGTGTTGTTGTGCAGCGCCACCCGAGATGGCTACGTGTGAGAAGCGCAGCAGTTTGAACGCCATCTTTCGGATTCTAATGAGGTGATATGTCATTCCCAAATAATCCATGTTCCATGATTGGGCAGCCTCACCTCAAACATGGATTCGGTGTTGCTATTTTTAGGCTGACGGACCGCCTTGACAGTGTCACTGGCTGCCAATGGGGGCTATTTATTCCCACTTGGACGTCAGTCGAACCATTTCAGGGCACTTCCCGGAATGAAGAACACAGTCTTCGCTTAATTTCTAAAAGACCAACTGGCAGCTGATGATGATGGATGATGCAATACTGAGCCGAAGATGTCAAACAAAAGTTCTAGCCACAACAATTTCAGGCTAACTCGCGCCAAACCTCATAAATATATACTGCATACCAATGACAACTTGAAATGATTAGAGAATGAAAATAAGTGCAACAATCAACAGCGATCAACACAGCACGACACAACCGTCATCGCCGGGAGACCAAAATACATTGTACGGAAGTCAACATCCCTTCTCATCTTCTCCCGCTGGGGTGAACAGTTCACGGAGCCACGGTGGCCTTCTTGCCCTTCATCGGTGCAGATGGAAGCTCCCCCCACACTACGACCTCCACCTCGTCCTCACTTGCCATATCAGATTCATCTCCGAGACCGGAAAACTTCATCTTCTTTATCGGCGTCTTCACAATCTCTACCCCATCACGCTGATCCAGGTTCCCTTCCTCGACATCAACAAACATACGCTTGAACAACCTCGGACTCGACTCCGGTACGGGATTTCCTCCAGGAGCGGAATTTCCGTCGGAATTGGTATTGGTGATCTCCGTGCCAAACTCGGTTGCCGACGAACCCCCGACATCATGGCTCCGGAAAACATGCTTCGCCCCATCTTCGTCTACCTGCATATCCATCTCATTCCTGTTTTCGTTCCCATCTAAGCCCGCGCTCGTACTGGCCTTCTCATTTTCCCGGCCTTTCCGATTTCCTCTCTTCCCCTTCTTCCTCTTCTCCTTTCGTGGTGGCTTCGGCGAAGGCACAAATTCTTTATTGTTCTTGACCGCCCATTCCAGCTCAATAATCCTATTCGGACGGTTAGCCCCGAGTCGACGAGTTTGAATTGGACACGAGATGAAGACGAGACCGAGAGCGAGCAGACGGTGGGAGAATATGAACAGCGGAAAGGAGAGGAAAATTATCCGAAAAAGAAATAACAACGAAAGGGGAAAAAGACAAAAAAGGAGTGTGTCAGAGATACCGTCGTTCGCTCTCGAGTTTCATCAGAAAGACGTGAATGACAAAGAGTATCCACCTCTCTTTAAGTTTAATGTTATCGGGCACATAGGCCTCTGCTCTGCGGTAGAGCTCCAATGCGTCTTCTAGTTTGCCCCTACGATGATAACGAGTGCAGTGAGCATCAAAGAGAGGCTATTAATAGGTAGACCGAACGCACTTTTCGGAATAGGCTCTGGCAAGCGAGACATATGCCCTCCCAGTCTTCTTTTTAGACACTGGCGAAAGGACGCCTGCCAGCGATGTCTCCTTATGCCCTTGCTCCCTACAGAACAGGCTATCAGCATAATTCATAAAAAACGAGCAAATACAGGTTCAGGGAGGGGACAATGGGAAATAAGCAACCCACAGCTTCCTCTCCAAATCGCGCAACCTCATACGTAATTCATCGTCCAAGTCCTTGTGTTTCTGTAACAACGGAGTGAGCACACCCGATGGCAGTGACGAGCTCCTCTTCGACGGTGAACTTGGCACCCCCTCGATAGCCAATTCCTTCTTCCTAGCACGTCTTTCCTCTTCCTCTTTCTCCCTCGCCCGCCTTTCCTCCTCTTCTTTCTCCCTCTCCGCCGCTAATCGCTTGGCAACCTCTGCTTCCACAACTCTCATAATCTATGAATAGAACATATGGTGAGTGATGCGGTTACATCATGGCAGGTCCCGTCAGGGGTAATCACAAAAGAAACACAAGATGAAAATCTGCAAGGGGTTGCCTGTTCTATGTTGGTTTTGGTTCGTCGGCACCTCAACCCTGTAAACCCTGTGGCACAAGGGTTGATCGCTTGAAGCCAAAGTCAGGGAGGACGTGGTACAAAGGTACAGAGGATGGTGTCGTCATCCACAATCATACCCGCGATGCAACGGGCCCGACGTCCCACGCCACCAGTCCGCCCCACATCGCACCCACAACTTTGCCGATGTCCATATTCCCAGTTTCATCTCCAAGCCCAACCCTTTGGGGTGGGGTGCAAGGGATGGGAGAAGATATCGGCTCGTTTCGGCCCAACAATCCTTCCCAGCTCAGAGTCCCAGAGAAGAGTAAATCGAAACCGAGTTGCAACCGAAATGCGTACCTTCTCCTCGATTTCCTTCTCTGTCAATCCCAATACACCAAATCCACCCACGGCAGCCTTCTCATCCACACTCTCCAATGATTTCCTCCCTCCGCCAGGGAGGGCGAACCTTTGATAACCTGCACCTCCCGCCCCAATGGTTGATACGCGCGGTACACGCGACGGATGCCCATGTGCACTGGGGGCGAGTGATGCACGGGCTTTGCCTACTGCAGTGCTAGACGGTCCAGATGCAGAAGAGGAACCTGCTGTGGTAATTGGTTGAAGTATTGTTGGTGCAGGCTTTGGTGCCGGAGGTGCCGCGAAGTGAGGTTTCGGTGCCGGTCGGTTATCTATGCATAACGAATAAGTGAATACAATTCGTGTAGCATGAAGGCGGTATATTCGCGTACCGCGTTCGTTGATAATAGGTTTGTTCTCGATGTTCTTTGTGCGTGTAGCAAAGCTGGTTTATAGGTCACCATAAGTGTCTCTATCGTAGGCGACGAACAAGGGTGGGAGACGACTCACTTGAGTGTGTTTAGTGTATCCTGCCGGAACTTCGTCCCAGGCGCAAGATTACAGATTAACAGTCCTACTGAAGAACCACCAAGAGCGTCTTGGAGCAGTCGTGTCAACTTTGAATTACGGTAGGGTATCCGTGTCTGTATGTTGGCAGGCCAATGGAACCCGAGTTAAGCGGATACTGAGGTTTCTTGAGTGAAGTGAGACGTACGGCATTCTGGTTCAAGGCATGTACGACTTGACCCAGGACACTAAGAGACTGATTGATAGCCTTCGATTCTGCCATACGTGAGGGGTCGTTCCCGGTGAGCTGCACATCGGAGAAAAGTCAGCTTCAATTGTTCTGGAGAGGGAGGAGATTAACAAACCTTGTTATTCTCGGATCCGGCCAAGTCAACCAAGTTGATTCTCCCGGTCAGCGCTATAGTCCCCAGGTCGATCGACGTGTTCGAGGCGGGGAAACTGGGTCACTCACTCTTCTGCTCGGTAGGTTCAACCATAATCACTTCAATAGTCAAAATTGCATGCGATCGGGACGAAGCACGGTTAAGGTTCGTAGCACCAATTGAGCGGTTCTTGGTAGCTTGACTTTAAGAGAAGCGAGAAATTCAGATCGTTCCAATGCCAAAAATACAGAGCAACTCACTGATAAATGGCATCAAATTCTTCCACTGAAGCGACGGGTATTGAAGAGAGGTTTGCAACGAAAACCATGCCATTGCCATCTTCGCGGACAGGAAGTTTGGGCGCCTAAATCAGAAATAGTTGAGTGCGGATTGAGTGGTGAGATAGGTGATATCGTACGTTTTCGCGAGCGACCAAAAGATCATATGGCTCGTCTTTGTAGAGCTCCATGTAGGACATAGCAAAGGAGATTTGATATTGTGGGTATCGATTTTGTCTGTCGAAAAGTGCCTAACAAGGGGATATCTTCAGCGACGCCGGAGCGGGAAGAACAAGTAAGGTCAATACCTGGACTGTCCGGGGAATGATACCAGGCTCAGTTCTCGTGCCCTGCATGGTGTGTGTCTTTCCAGAGGAGGTAACACCATAAGCGAATATTGTCACGGTCTGTGTATGGATCATCTCAGCAACCATCCAACCTAAGGTCAAGGAAGGCACTCACAACACCACTATACACGACATCCAATAGTGGCTCCACGTCATTGCAGAATATCTCTTCCTGCGACGAATCTTGATCGTAGCAACTCGAGAACCTATATTTGCCATAAAAAAGTCCCTTCCCCTCAAACATTGAACCGGGATAACTTACGGGAATTTGAAAACTTGTGTAACATCCCTCGGATTTACGACAGAGATATAGCTCCCCTTCGTGGAACCACTCGAGTCGTCAGATGCATGATGGACAGCGATACTGTCATCTGTGATTTCTCCTGGAAGAGCGGGTCTTAAGCGAGCGGCGATCTTGATCCTATGCGAGGCCATTCTTGCGGCCTGAGTAACGCAAAACTTCGGATGCTAAGTCCTCGAAGGGCTTGAGTACTTGGGAGGTCTTGAAGCGGCGGGGGACTTGCGGGGGATAGGACTGAGGAGAACCAATAACGTTACTCGACCTCGTTCAACCCACGTCGCGTCAGGCACGTGATCTGAGCATCACCGCACATGATGCGTTTGTCACGCCTCTCCTCAAACGCGACTGTCACAGCCTGAAAGTTGTGGGTCCATTGGATCCTTTGTCAGAAGATAAATATTACCGCGAGTGCCACTGTGGAGTCCTTTATAGAGCAATCATCTATTCACCAATTTTCTTGAAGAAGGGACGAAATGGCTAAAGCACTCGTATCTCGACAAATAATAGTACAGTCCCTTGCTGGATGATTGCAAAAAGCTACCACAGCCGTATCTCCTTTGACCTCTTAAACGTTTTCCTACACGTTATACTAGAAGTGGAACCTCCATTTTCCGTCATTATCATCCGTCATTTTATGCTTAATCCCATACCAACAGGATATCGAAGACACTATCTCATCATCCCAGCTAGGGTCTATCCCACACTCCCTGGTGATCATATCATAACGATAAAACAAGCAGAAAAGGTGCTTGAGGTACTCCCGTAGACGAGATACCTCAACATCCGGTGCATTGCCCTCCTGCTTCCCAGGACCTTTGACACCATAGAACTGCCGATGAGGAACCTGCTGCGCATCGTAATCCATGCTCTGTGTAACAGCCCGAACGATGTCCTTATACGTCTCGTTTTTGTACCCCCCTGACGCGAGTCGGTCAGATGCCGCCATGCAATTCCAATAGATATAAGGAATGAGGGCCGCTTCAACGATCCGATGAAAGCCGAAATGGTGACCCCAACTCAAATATTTCAAGGAATGGAGGGGAACACGAGGATGATTGGCAAGCATCAACAGCGTTTCCATTTGATTCTCGTGAATGAGAATCTTCACGACGTCGGCGAGGTCGCCATTAGAAGTCGTGTACCTTGGGGAACTTGTGCCGTCGGGATCAACAAAGACGGAACGAATCCAGTAATCGGTTGTCTGATTCTCTGAATTAAGATATTCCGGGTACTTCTCTCGAAGTTGGTCGGAAAATAAGAGGCCGTCGTTGGGTGGTTTCAAGTCCTGGGCTGGTGGATACTTCTCTCGTTCTGTCGTAGAGAAGTCACAGATTGTAGAGATCATCTTTTGCGTGAAGTAATTTAGCTCTTTCGCCTGCGTAGGGCGTTGCAAAGGTACGAATCCGGTACGAAGGGGGGTGAATCGACGGTCTTCATAAACATATTCAAAATTCGAGGCGAACATATTCCAAGGTATATTGTGTTCCTGGTGCATCTACGCAGTACCCGTGAGCCTGACGAGGAGACATTTACACGCAAAGCGTATGAGCTGTTTTGCATACCTGTCAGACCATAAAGGCAGGTGAAGAGTGTCGCCATTCTTCCAGCGCGGCGGATTCCAAATATAGGAGGATCTGTGATCAAATGTTCGAACTCCGACCCAACTATGCAACTGGTTGCAGAGCGTCAAAGACAACGGCAGCGACGACAATCGACCGCCCACGACGCTTCTCATATCCCTCTTGTACCGTCTACATCGACACATACGGCCCTACGCAACTAGGTTATCTGTCAGTAACCTTCGAGGACACGCAAGATGAAACTAGTCAGGTACGTATATCTTGATTTCCAGTCGTGCTCTTCGCCTGCAGGCGCATGAGCCAACGCGGCCGTCAAGAGGTTAGTTGGGACCTTGTCGGGTGTATTATTCGATGTGCTCAACTGCGCGCGTGGGGTGTGGCTGGATTGGTGCAGATGTCCCGAGCACTATCTCTCGACTCGCGTCTTGTTTCACGAGCCTGACCTTCTTCCCCCAGGTTTTTGATGAAATTGAATAATGAGACGGTGACGATCGAACTAAAGAATGGCTCAGTAGTTCACGGTACGATCACAGGTACGCATTACCCAGCCCCCGGATAATAGTCCACGATGTTCATGCCGATCTTTACTAGGCGTGGACATGCAAATGAACACACACCTCAAAACCGTAAAAATGACTACACGAAACCGCGATCCGCAAACCCTCGACTCCCTCTCTATCCGCGGTAATAACATCCGATATTTCGTTCTCCCAGACGCTTTGCCATTGGACACCCTGCTTGTCGATGACGCACCAAAGCCCAAAGGCCGCAAAAAGGACGATACACGGGGGCGGGGACGAGGACGTGGGGCCGATCGTGGTCGTGCAAGGGGCAGGGGCCGTGGAAGGGGACGTCCTTAAGTTGCACTCTGCAAAGCGCGTGTTTTGTCGTTCCGATATTCTTGCGTGCCTTTGGGAATGGCCGGACGTGCACACTTCTGTTTGACTACGCCGGTACAAAAGTGTATTCTTGGTATCACATTCTGTAACGTCTAATGTGTCATTTCGAACTGCGGATTGGCACAGCTCATCGCTGACGGTCTCTTGTCCATAGTACTCAAATTTCGTCTCTCTTCATTCCATGTGAATTCTCCCTCCATATGATCGTTATTCAGAGCATATATGCGTCAGCCTATCAACTGCCATCACGGGCGCGGAAAATGGGCGGAGCCGCCGATGTTTTCCATCCGAGTTCTAAGAATATCTTTCTACTTATACCATATCGTACAGAGTTACTTACCACAAAACTGAACCACCATGTCCGCCCCCAAACCCTCCTGGGCTGCTCCTGGTCTCGAAAATGCTAAACCCCAACATGAACCCATCCTCCTCCCAGTCAAGGGTCAAATTCCCTCTTGGCTCTCTGGTTCACTCTATCGCACTGGCCCAGGCACTTTCCGCATCCAACCCACCTCCACATCCAACAACTCTAATCCTAAACCCGAAGTCAGCGTCTCCCACTGGTTCGACGGTCTTGGCATGAATCACCTCTTCCGTATCACGCCCAGCGGCGAGGTCTACTACTCCAACCGCTCCTCAAACGACGGCCGCATAGCCCAAATTCAACAACTGGGCCGCGCCCCTGGAATCACCTTCGGCAAACAACAAGATCCGTGTGAGACCTTGTTCAAAAAGTTTTTCACATTCTTCGTTCCAAATTCCAGTCCCAAGCCTGAAGACAAAGCGTTTACGAAGAGGCCAGATGTCGACAATGTCAGTGTAACCCTCACGCCGAACCTCCCTGGACTCTCCTCGCACAATGCGACAAAGCTATCCCCTTCAGGTCTACGATATCTCGTAGCCAAAACCGATGCGAACAGACTTCAGGTCCTCGACCCCGATACCCTCGAGCCGCTCGAACTTACAACCTACGCACGTCTTGACCCACGACTTGATGGTCAACTCAGTGCAGCACACTCCTGCGTGGACCCCTTCACTGGCGAGTTCTTCAACTATGTGCAAAAGTTTGGCCCAGAACCGATGTACAAGGTGTTCAGAGTCACCCCGAATGCCGAACAAGGACAAAAAGTGAAGGTGGATATTTTGGCTAGGATTACAGATGCACCAATGGCGTATCTGCATTCGTTCGTTTTGACGAGGAAGTACGTAGTACTGTGCATTTGGCAGTCTGATTACAGTTTGTTCGTCTCTTCGCTACCTCCGTTCGTGGACATGCTGATAATGGTCTTCTCAGGAGTGGTGCTTCGATCGTCCGGAATCACAACATTCTCTCTTCACTGAAGGAATGGAACCCTAATCGAGACACACTCTTCTATGTGATTTCTCGGGAGCACGGAGGTGTCGTCGCGAAATTCAAGGTACCGTATCTTCCTCTCATCGATATTCCCTTATCAACACGTGTATCACGCAGGCTCCGACATTCTTCACTTTCCACGCCATAAACGCATACGAGACTCCCTCCAAAGACGACCCATCCAAGGACGACATCACAATCGACCTTTCATGCTACGACACCAACTCCATTCTCAACCTACTCTATCTCGACCACATGCGCGTTGCTCATCCAACCCAATCCATCGAAGTTCCCAACGCACGTCGCTACATCCTCACAAACATCCAGGCGCCCACCTCGTCTTCAACCACCTCAAACCCCAAATCACTCCCGATCCGAAACGCAAAACTCGCATTCAGCCTTGCAAACATTGAACTCCCAACAATCCATCCGAAACTCTACAGCTCGCCATATCGCTATGCGTATGGCACACATCGGACGGAAGCACACGCGCCCGGGGTATTCACAGATAGGATCATCAAACTGGACATGCAAACAAAGACCTGGAAGACGTGGGGCGCTGATGGGTACACCACGGGTGAACCTATTTTTGTCCCGCGGCCCCGTGAAAGCACCGATGATGAAGCTATAAATGGGGAAGAGGAAGATGATGGTGTGGTTCTGAGTGTAGTGTTGGATGGGGAAAAACAAAGGAGCATGCTTGTTGTGCTCGACGCAAAGGACTTAACGGAGATAGCGAGAGCGGAGATGGATAGGTGTTTCCCCCTTGGGTTCCATGGGCTTTTCAAGGGTATGGCGAAGTTGTAGATGTGGGCCGGTAATCACTTCGGGGTTGTATCATCCGAGTTCCACTAGCGCTTCACTGCCACGCGCCATTCACGATACATGTGTTCAAGCACATTGCATGTTTAAGCTATAGGGAAAAAAACAGTACATGTCGTGTCCACAAACATACATAAAAGGGCTGCACTAATTTACATCAGTAATCAATCTTGCGTATCGGTCATGATTCCTCTGGAGTATCAACAACATAAGTCCAGCGATCGGCCACTCGCGTCCTGCTTCGCAATTAGAAAAGCTGCCATGACTGAGATGCTCAACGCTTGTATTACGTACCTAGCTTTCTCCTTTTGGGGGCTGTTCCTTCTATCCAGTGGAGCCGAGGAGGGGGTACGGCGTAATCTTTTCGAGCGCCGAAGTCCAGCTGCAGCTTCGGGTTGAGGAGAACCCGCACGCCTTTTCCTTCCAACTTTGGAATTGGAAGGTTCGTGCGATGGATCAGCAGATGAGTTGGGAGTTGCGTCCGATGGCGGATTCGGAGGAGGCGTCGAGGATATGGGTTGGCTGGTATCAAGTTCCATGTCAACTAGTGGCGCTGAGGTAGATACATGACCATCGATAGGATGATCGACATTATCGGTCTGTAACAACTTGTTGTTCTGAGACGGGGACATGGGAGCCGAGGTTTGCGGTGTGGGGATATCAGGACCATCAATTGACATTTTGGACCGAGTCTCCGAGTCGGTCACAAACGCGGGGGAACTGGCGGTAGCTGCAACAGGTGTCGAGTGCACCTTGGGTCCAGGATGAGGGGCGGATACAGAAGTGGAGGCTTGTGGTTGGATTAGGTCCAAATCAATTGGCTCATCGGAATCCTCGACAAAGTCCCCGACAGGCCCGCAGAGAGAAGCAAGAACAAGTTCGACAGCCAGCTGTTCTTCTGGGTTTTTGGATATGGCGTTGCTCAACCGTTCAACGTTACGCCATCCCGGAAATGAGTAGTCAGGTATGTGCTCCATAAGGTGACCAATAACCACCATTCTTGGCGTGGACAAATGAAACTAAAATCTGTTAAGTTCGGGAAAGAGGAGGTAACAAGTGAACAGACCTTATAGAATCCATAAGACCAGGGGAGCAAGCCTCCTACGAGAACTAAATGAAGCTGCAAGCTGAGTTCTAACAAGGAATGGCGTACCTTGGAGGTGCCTCAACCTTGTAAAAAACCAGGCTTCTCGGGCAGCATATTCATTGACACTATCGAAATCCCGCTTCCGCTCGATCAACGAGTCTGAGAAAAATTCCGGACAAAAGAGCCGAAACTTGACTGTCAAATGGTCGTCATTGCCTAGAACCATCATGCCGAGCCACTCATGTGTACGTTCGGTTTTCCGGAGAAAAAGAGAGAGGGTGAACCGAGAGTCGCTGATATACGCAGGATCAAACTTTGGGCGATATCGTCGGTTGGGTAGAGTACTTTGTTCTGGACCAGGGATAACCCTGAGATAGGTGTCACTGGGTGATTTCATTGCAATGAGGCAAGGCATCGGGGTCAAGAAAACGACCTCGCCAAGAGGCACCGGAAAGGTGCGAGGGGAAAAGAAAGGGTCTTTCAGAACGACTGACAGAGAGTCTGAGGCCATGATTGATGAGAATGCATAGAGGGGGATTGACCTGGGTCGACCTGTCCCCTCCGTGACACCCACGCCATGTACAATGACACATCATTGGGAAAGTTCACGGGTTGTCAGGGTGACACGCGCACCTTTTCCGGCAGCAGAACCTACCAGCGCCAGTTACTTATGTACAATCATTCATCTGAAACCATTGTTTAGGGTTTTGCCGCGCCTTCTAGAGGTTAAGAGAAGCAAATTCTTGGAAATAAACATTCGAGTGTATTTCCAAGTCCGGATGCGGGGACCAGGGTGTTATTTCGCAGGCCGAGCTCCGAGTCACACTAAAACACAATAAACTGACACGTATATGAATAACTTTCACCAAGACTAGCTGATCGGACTTTTACTTATGTACTTACTTCCTTGTCCTTGTTGCCAGGTCTTATTCAATTTTGGAACGCGCGAGGCTACTCGCCAGGCATCCCGGACCCTGTTTCCCGGCTTCAGGTTGACCTCTCCTTCATTGATGCTACGGTAACTCCTCTTGAAGATATCCGCTTGCAGCACTCACTGGATGCCTTATGCGACCGAATTGTCTCGGATATTCGTCCATCCAACGTATCTTCTATCCACCAACTTCTTGTGCACCTGCTTCTTAGAGGAGACACTTTAAATATCACGAACCCCAGTGCTAACCATTCATACACCCTCCCCATGATCCCCAACATCCTCGGATCGAAAAGAAACGTCGTCTACGGTGCTCTACGGCGGCTCCGTTCGGTATTGTACATACTGTCTCGGGGTTATGCTCATGAAAAGCATATCCGCATCTTTCACACGTCCTTCTCCGACTATCTCAAAGATAACAAAGTCAGCGGATTTAGCTATCAACTTGACGAAGGTCAACACCCAGTTAAATTATTATCACCACACTAGGCTGCAAACAAACCGGGACGGCGGTCAGTGGACTTTCTCGGTTATTTTGGTTCATCCTTTACTTATTGATCAATGCAACGTATCGGCCTTTTCCTGACCCTTCCGCGACTGTGCTATCCTGGCCCTCGAACGTCCCCAACCCCGAGGACCCGTTAGCCTTCCCGAAGTGCTACTGTGCGGTAGGATTTCTTTCTGGTCCCATATTCTATTACCTGCTTGCAATTGAGGAGAACTTTACCCCCGAGGACCATTTCCACCGATGTGTTGGAACAATTTGCAATTCCAAAGGAGATTAATTGGAACAATTTGGTGTCCGGATATCTCTGGGAAGATCCAATACAAACTCTAATCTTTCTACTCTGGATATTATGTTGTTGGGAGATAAACTATTGCTATCACTTGACAAACATGTGGTGCTTACCTTACGTGTAATTAAGGATTCTCGCTTCGTCAGTTCATCCCTATCTTTGCGGATTGAACATGACAGCGTATTCGCAGGACCCCAAGGATATCAAGTGGTACCCCTTGGGCCACCATTCCAAGGTATTTCTAGCTCCGTTCCTAACGATGTACGTCCCCATACCACCTTAAAGCCTCCTGGCCGCGTCATGCTCAAACCAATGCATGAGGTACTCTCCGACGTGGGATTATTGAAACGGAAGCACCCTGAGACAACCGTCCTCAGAGGTCCACAAAGGGGCTCTCTTTACATGCCGAGTTGAGGGTGGGCGAGTGCTTTATTATTGCCACAAAACTAACATTTTGTGCATATCATGATCGAGAGCTCCCTGCATCCAGAGGATACACCAATACCTCCTAGCTAGAGCTATAACAGTCGTGTACGAGTCAACTAGTGGTGTTCCCTAATGTCCATCAATCTGAGCCTATTATTCTACTCTGATATCATTTCTTCGAGGCCGTTGGTCTGCCCTTCCTGAGTAGTCTTCGTAGTGAGAGCTTTGATGTGTTCCTCAACCGCGCTTGGGCACGATACAAGAACCCCATTCATGATTAAGACGTTCAGACTAGCTTCGTAGCTGATTGTTGACTATCGATGGGCCACCAGACAGCTAACTAAAGCGTCCTGTCTCCCTTTCTCCTCCGATAATATCGACATTACTTACTAAAGTGCCTATCATAGAGGAGCGAGAGCTACAGAGCCAGATGCCAGCAGTAGACAGTCGAATCGCGAGAAATAACGCCTAGAACAACACAGACAGGGTAAATAAGATTAAATACCACAGAGTTGTCTCCTGTTATCCTAGAACCCTTCCGACACCCAGTGTACAAAGATCAAGCAAGATATAGGGCATACGAGACGACGTATCTATGCACCCCGCAAAATCTGAAGCGGGAGGTTTCGAACAACTCTAGCAATATATCGCCCATTGGGACACCAGGACGACTGAGACGTCGGTGCAAGACGATAGAGCCACTGGCAAAGGCTTGCTTACTGCGGTATGTTCCGAGTCCTTCATCTTTTCGGAAAATCGCAAACCTGCCGGGGCCAACCCAGGAGACTCTCCTCGGTGATTGATGCACCTGTCATGTTCTCGGCCACATGTCACTCACCTGACCATCTCGCTCGAGTCCCACGTCCTTGAGGCCTCAAGGCTCCAAAAGACAATGGAAAATAGTGTATTTTCGCTTTCACCACGTCAAACTACTCCGAGGGTCTTTCACCTCCAGAACACATCACAAGCGACAGGCAGGGAAATCGCATGGAAGGCCCTTCAACTTGGCATGGTACAAGTTTTTTTCCATATCGATGGCCAGTGATAAGGCTATTGACGCCTTGCTCCTATTACAAAATAGCTCCTACGCTGTCTGGAGGTCTGTCGGAGGGTCCGCGGACGAGCTCTTCGCAGATCCAGCCCAGCTCGCGGACTCCAGAGTCCGTGCTATCCGTTCTGAACCATCCATTCTTTTCCTCGCGGCTTCCTTTGTCATTGTCTGAGTCTGTGCCCGACGGTGATATTCCTTCGTTCATCTCCTTATACTCACCAGGTGATCACTACTTGGAAACTGTACTTTCCGACACACAGACCCGTAATGGAAACCTGCGGCACCGGCATCATCTCAACTTTGCGACCATCCATAAAGCCCAATTTACCCTTTGCAAGTTTGGCATGCACAAGACCAATAATGTCTACGCATGCCCCGCTTCAATGATCTTGGATAACGGGGAGCTTCTGGTTGTCATGTTGCGGCTGTTCTACCCGGACCGCTTTTTTCACTCAGTGTACGAACAGATGCAAGCCGCGGAGGGGATCAAGGAACGTGCAGCAAGTGAAGCCTGGGCGTACACTACTCTACAGGATCTTCAAGGTACGGTGACGCCCTTGGTTCAAGTAAATCGACTAATAAGAAGTATAGGGGGGAGGCTTCCGTGGTCATACGGCTTTTATAAAGTCTGCATTCCTCCCACTTTATCCTAGCCTACTGTATTTACTCTTTCGCTCCTGGGCTGCAGTTCCTCCTTTCTCCACCTGATATGGTGGTGTACGGCCATGTCGTGGAGCTCATCCCCTGTCCCTCGCTGATCGAATGGCGCGAATTTGAGCCTGATCTTACGCAGAAGCGACAAACGGTAACGAATTCTCCACACTCATTTAAGAATGTCAGGTTGCTTATGCCTCCCAGTTTAACCAACTTGTTTCCACTATACAACAGCTCCACTCACGTAATATAATCATCAGAAGTCTCGATAGTTACAACGTGATGCGAGAACCGTCCGGAAAGTTGATAATTACAGGCTTTGACGGGGCAGTGGCCGCGAACACTCTGAAAGAAGATCTCGATCGAATCACGATCGACAGTGATGCAACTGGGTTGGTTGGGTTCTTCCGCATTGCTGTGCAAACCCGTTTATCCTCATTTTTCTGCAGTGCGATCGCTATTATGTTTGACATTCGCCTCGAAGACATTGGAGACTACATTTGTGAAAGAATCGAGAGTGGAGATTCTGAATTTCGACAGTTGTACAAAAATTGCAGAACAGCAAAGTCGTGGGTAGAGGATGCCTCTGACGGTGTTGAATTTGGCGCTATGGATGTTGGCTCGGGGTTCTGAACCGGCGTTGTTTTCACACCACCTATTTTGGCAATCGGAATATGTGTATCTACAAGAGCCAAATGAAGCTGCAAGCTGAGTTCTAACAGAGAATGGCACACCTTGGAGGTCCTTCAGTTTTGTACAAGTCGGGCCTCTCAGGCAGCATATTCATTGACACTGTCGAAATCCCGCTTCCGCTCGATCAGCGAGTCTGAGAGAAATTCCAGACAAAAAGGCTGAAACTTGACTGTCAAATGCCCCCATCACATAGAACCGTCACATCAAGCCACTCGTGTGTACATTTGGTTTTCTGGAGACAAAGTGACAGAATGAGCCAAGAGTTGATGATATATGCAGAATCAAAAATTTGGCGATATCATCGGTTTGGTAGAGTACTTTGTTCTGGACCAGGGATAGACCCGGGATAGGTGTCACTGGGCGATTTCGTTGCAATGAGATATGGCATCGGGGTCGAGAAAACGAACTCGCCAAGAGGTACCAGAAAGGTGTCAGGGGAAATGAAAGAGTCTTTCAGAACGACTGACAGAGAGTATGATAGCAATATTCAGTGTGTGTTATAGGCGTCCACTGAGTCGATGCCAGTTATTCCCGAAGATCCTTCCCCATGTGCTCTAGCCAGCCGAGAAGTTCACAGGTCGACACCTTGTGATAATAATCCGTTCCTTAAACAGTACAGGCTGCACGGTCGCACACCAGCTGCCAAACAATGGGCAACTGCGCTTTCTAAATACTTGCGACAATTCGTGTCATGTAGATGGTTGTCCACTGAAGACAATCGTATTACACTCTCATTGTTAAGACAGGAGATAGTATCAATCACCATGGGAACGCGATTTAGTACATTGTTTTTTTTCATTACGTCCGAAAGTCATAAGCATAATACTGCTTTGTACTTATTCTCGTCCATGTCCGTTAGTGACCTCGGCCGTCACGATCTACTCGGCCCGGTTGGCAGATGTTCTTTGACTTTTGTTCAGCTTGCGACTGCCAGGTGGCTCAGATGCTTCTTTCCTCCTCACCGTCACCCTACTTCAATCCAGATCGATATCTTGCCGATGCCAGAAAGTACCTCAAGAAAGCGGAAGGGGTCTGACACCCTTCCATTCTCTGCAGAGCATACCACGAAGCGGAGAAAGGGACAACCTGTAGAGCAGGTCCAAAGTGGTAGTGGTGCGAGTCTTCCGACCATGATCGACTGAAGGAATGCTAATGTACCTCTTCAACCACAAAGTGACCACGTCCAACCAAACTCCGGGAACGGAGAGCTCAAATTCTTCACTAGATGGACCAGTGAAGGACAATGTCGGCGCGTTCTACCAAGCACACCACTTCGTCATAAATAATCCGGTCTTCCAAGATTTTACACAGTCAAATTCAGATGCAGATGGTATGTGCCATTATCTATTCACGATCATGAAGTTAATGGAATGTGTCTAGTGATGAAGAAACTTGCGGACCGTGTCCTGGAGGGTGCAGAGCACGACTCCAGCGCTCGTTACCCTCCTCCGCGCTGCCACGCAAACACTCGAAAGACACTCATTAACACTATTTACCAATGGTTCCACGACGAACAACGGGAAAAGAACCTTCTGTGGCTCAACGGACCCGCCGGCGTCGGGAAATCTGCAGTCATTCAAACCCTAGCGGATTCCGAGTACCCATCGAAGCGCCTTGGTGCTGCAATGTTCTTCTCGCGACCTAACGATCGAGACGACCCCGACAAAGTAATCCCTACTCTCGCATACCAATTGGCAACCAATATACCCGATTATCGATCATACGTCGTTGAAAAACTCATCACGAACCCCTTGATCCTCAACAAGAATATTCGGGAGCAATTCCAACAACTCATTGTCGAGCCTTTCGCCATAAGGAAGGTTTATAGTGCAGGGGATGCACGTTTTATGATGTTAGACGGGTTGGATGAATGTCGGGGAGAAGACGCTCAATGCACCATCATTCAACTCATTTCCGACTTCGTCCTTCAATATCCAACAGTCCCTCTGGTTTGGGTCATTGCGAGCCGACCGGAAGATCGTTTAAAGCAACAGTTCGCTCGTTCAAACATTGCACCAAGTCACTGGCAGTTGCATATCCCTATTGACGACCAGGAAGCCCGAGCGGATGTTGAACACTTTTTACGAAGCAGTTTTGCGGATCTTCGCCAACAATATCCCGATGCGACATCGTCCGACTGGCCCCCTGAGGAGGATCTCTCTCGAATCATCAAGGCTGCTTCTGGCCTTTTCATCTTTGCATCGACTATTATACGCTTTGTGGGAGATCCTAGCATCTCCGATCCCGTTTCCCAGCTTCAGGTTGTCCTCTCCGTGATTGATGCCACACTAACGCCTGAGGATAATCCATTTTTAATACTGGATGCCTTGTATACTCGAATTGTTTCCGACATCCATCCTTCCACCATACGTACAGCCTACCAACTTCTCGGGCACCTATTGCTCAGAGGAGATACTTTGAACATCACAAACCCTAATGTCAATCATCCATATTCCCTCCTCATGGTCTCGAACATCTTCGGATTGAAAAGGAACGCAGTCTATAGCGCTCTACGACGACTTCATTCTGTCTTGTTCATCCCACCCCAGGCCCAGGCCCATGAAAAGAATATCCGTGTCCTTCATGCGTCTTTCTCTGACTACCTCAAGGATAAAAGGAGATCGGGCGATTTCGCAATCAACTTATCGGACATCAACACCTGCTTATGGAGGTGTTACCACCGTATCAAATTACAGGCAAACCAGGATAGCCGTCAGTAGGCTTTGCGTTTATGCGTTCCTCTTGTGTTACTGATGAACATAATAGGTCGACCATTTCCCGATCCTGGGGCAATTGTACTATCCTGGCCTCCAGATATCTCCGATCCTAATAACTCACTATCATTGCCGGAAATGCTGCTTCGTGACACGGTTTCCTTCTGGTCTCATTTTCTACTGCCGCACCCCTGTTCGTGCGGTGGTGGAAAGTTCAACAAACTTAACCCTCGTGGGACCATTTCAGTCGAGGTCTCGGAACGATTTGCCATCCTGAAAAACATTGATTGGAACAAGCTAGCATCCGGGTATCTCTGGGAAGATCCAATACATATTCAAATCTTTCTATCCTGGATCTTACGTTTTTGTGAGGTAGGCTACAAATGTTTACAGAAAGTGTATAATGCTCATTTCTTGCATATCCAAGGATTCCCGCGACGAATTCGAGAAAGAGCTTGGGAAAACAACCTTGCTTCAACACCTCATCCTTACTTCCGTGGATTTGAACATGGCAGCGTATTCGCAGGGTCCTAGAGCTCCCAAGTGGTACTACTCGGGTCGTCACTCTAAGGTGCTTCCAAACTCGTTTCTCAGTGGCGTGTGTACTTACCGCCCACCCAGCCTTCAGGACATGTTGTTGCGTTTAAACCGATGGATAGCCTACTCTCCGAGGTGGGGATGTTGAAACGAAAACACCCTAGTACGCAAGTCTTCCTTCTCGGTAAGGGCTTCACGAAGGGGGCTCTCTTTACATGCCCAATTGAGGGCGGCCAAGGAGTTTATTACATACCATTGAAATAACCTCTGGTGTATCATGGAGAGCTCTTCGTATCCAGAAAATATAGCAGCATTTTCTACCCTAGGGCGAAAAGTAATTTAGACTTGGATGCGTAACTGGGTTCTGCAAACACTCGCATGGGTTGTTCACGTTTCAGGGTTAAGCTGGACTTTAAGGTATCTACCCCGATGGATTCCACGTAAGACGTTACGATGGGCATTTTCTTCCAGGCAAGGCATACAAATCTCCCGAGTGGCCCAGAAGAACGTTAGATGGGCTTCAGGGCCATTCCGCTCTTCCCTTCTATAACGTCAACAGAAACGTGGCGGAGCGAGGGAAGGTTGGGCGCAGAAGCGCGGCCGTGTTTAACTTAACTATGAAACGAGATTCATTAACTGAACTGGGCGGGGTGTTCAGGACGGGGAATTTCCCAATCCTCATGCTTGTGCTTTAAACTCTCCAAGCGCCAGTTTCGCTGGTATGGCATTCAAGAACGTCATAAACCAACCGCATGTCTGACAAAACGTCGGATGTGGTTTCTGAGACCTGAGGCTGAGTGTTGAGTGTTGAGCAAGAAGCGCAAACAACTGCGATTGCGTGCGCAATGAGTCTGCTCGTCCCTTATGTTCTGTACAACAGTGTTGTAGGACCTGACCATTGCTGAATGTCATCAAAGAGAAAATCCCGAGCTCGTTCACCATGATCTCCCCAGAATGAGCGGTGGTTTTCTGGTGGCGAGGGGGGCTTAGGAGGAGCAGAAAGCTAAGGAACGAAATCCAGGCTGTTCTCGTCTTTCTTACGGAGACTACATGTCTTGAAATATATGAACATTTGACGGTGCCGTCGACTGGAAGTCTGCAGGTGGCCAGTCTTTATTTGCTCCAACGGTAATAAACCATCCTGGGACTGAATAGTGGGCACCTCTTGGTTGTGGGATGTGAATATAAGACTGCTATAGGGACAGCTAGTTGTGAGCACTCCTAAATATGGTGGAGCAGTGGGTGGGCGGATAGTGCCGGAAGTGCGACGGAAAGTTGGATAATAGACATCATGTCACTGATCAATTTGAACGGATCTATCTGAAGGCAGTGAATGTTAGGGACAAGTGCAGTGCTCTCTGAGGGCCTTATGGTCAGGTAATGATGAGGGTGTGTTGAAGGAGAGGTATCAAGGTCTAAAGGCACCCTTGTATGACATCGAATCATTGTAGGCACCTTGGGGCAAGAAGGGTCTATCATAGAGCGCTCATTAGAGATGGCAGTATGTATCATAGGACAACACAATACATGAGGAAGAAAAGTCCGAAAAATCCTACCCATACCGAGTCTTCTCCCTCTCCCTCACCTTACTAGAATACAGGTGTCCTTGCCCCTGTCCGCCAACACCATACGGTTGATACCTACTGGGTCTTTTTCCACCTCCCAAAACGCCAGCTGTATGCCCATGCCCATGCCCCTCGCTCTGCCCGTGTCCATGCACACGATTACCTCCATAAGCGCCTCCTTGACCGTAGTTCCTACCATTCCCGACATCCTTCTCTCGTTGATCCTTCGATGCTGACGACATCGGCGGTGCAGCAGTAGAAGAAGAGGACGATGATGTGAATGCAATTTGTGAACGTTTTCCCGAAGTCTGTGCCTTGGCTTGTTGTTCTGCACGAAGTTTTTGGTATTCGGCTTAAGTTGGGCAGATACACGAAAACGGACATTTGGACAAACGTTGATGAGTATTTTGCAGTTCAAGCGTTCCATGCAAAAAATGAGCGGTAACCCGTTCGCGGTACCGAGTGCGGCCGGTCGAGTTCGACAGTAGGTAGTAAGAAGAAAGAGACCACATCAATACTGGGCCTGGACGTTGGAAGAAATGTCGCCTCGGAGGAAACTCACCAATTTTATCGGCGAACCATTCGTCTTGTACGTCTTCAGGATCCCAAATGTCCTTGGGGAAGTTCGTGAGGCGTTCGTCTACATCGACGAACTCCACGAGCTTGGCGTAGAGGTGAGGGTTACGGAAGGAGCGGTTGGACATGAGAGAATCGTTGAAGTGTTTCGGGTTATGCGAGTCATGCTTTAGTGCGGTAAATTGAGCAAGCTTGGTCTGTGGGTGCGAGAGACACAAGTCAGGAAGAACTTAGAGGTGAGTGGACGTGGACGAGCCTGGATAGCAGGATTGCACGGTTCTAGGGAGGGTGGTGGAATGCCCCAGTCTTCCACGCCAGGAACAGGTGGGGGCTTGAGGATAGTGCGGATGTGAGCCAGCTCGTCTTTAGGTGGTGTCGATGGTCGAATTTGGTCGGTTATTCGTTTTTGAGGGAGTTCCGAAGTCGAAGGGGAAGCCTGAAGCTCGTCGGAATGGCTATGCGACTGTTGAGAGTGTGATTGGGATGAGGATTCTGGTTTGCTTTTCTCGATATCTTCCGAAAGCGGTGCGCGGAGGTGGTTCTTGTGGATATTACTCGGTCGTTTAATTATGATCTGGGATTTTGGTAACCGTCGTGCTGGTGGACTTTTCAGAGCATGATCTCCGGAGGAGAAAGCAAGAAGCTTACAGTCTGTTGAGGGTTTATGTCCAATCTTCAGTTCTTTATCCTATCCGAAACGGAACAAAACAAGCAACGAGCAAAGGGAAACGGCCAAGCTCAACCGAAAACAGAGAAATCTCACATTCTGCACCTGAGGGGACACCTCAGAATCACTTTGTGAGTCATCATCATATGCAACGAGTCCTATATCGCCGTTAATAACGAGTCAAGCTAGGCCCAGCCCAAAGACGTACCGTGCATGATGGTGGTAAGACGACAAGGAGTGTGTGAATTCCATCACAAATGCGCTTGGCTTCCTTCCTCTACCTGCTTTGCATTCTCTACTCGACATGGGCACTCAACACGACAGCTGTACATGATTTCTTCGGCCGCAACGCAGCGCCCGGTGCGTCTGCGCATACAAATAACTGGGCTGTGCTAGTTTGTACGTCGCGGTACTGGTTCAATTACAGGGTATGTCGACATATCCCTCGGATACCTCAGATACTGACTGGCGACGACAGCATATGGCAAACGCCCTCGGGATGTGCGTCATGGTCACTCATTTCCCAGGAAATACGATCTGAAACGCCGCCGACAGGTACCGGACAGTTAAACGACTCGGCATACCGGATTCGAATATTATCCTCATGCTGGCCGATGACGCATCATGTAACTTGCGCAACAAATTCCCCGGAAGCGTCTACGCAAACCCTGGGCGACATTTAGACCTTTATGGTGACAATATTGAGGTGGATTATCGTGGCTATGAGGTGACCGTTGAGAATTTCATCCGAGTCCTCACCGGTATGTCATCCAGACCCCATTTACACCTATTGATCCGTTTACCCACTTGTTATTGTAGGCAGAATGGACCCTTCTGTCCCTCGCTCAAAGCGTCTTCTGTCAGATGAACGTTCGAACATATTTGTGTATATGACCGGGCACGGCGGAAATGAATTCCTGAAGTTCCAGGACAACGAAGAAATCAGTGCCTTTGATATAGCAGACGCGTTTGAACAGATGTATCAGAAGAAACGGTGCGTTCCCTCTCCTTCGTTCTCTTCTCACACTTCATTGCTCACATGATTTTGTTAGCTACAACGAAATATTCTTCATGATTGACACCTGCCAAGCGAACACCATGTATTCAAAGTTCTACTCCCCCAATATTCTCGCTACAGGCTCATCCGAACTCGGAGAGAACTCGTACTCGGTACGAAATTTGTCATGTACTGGTGGACACTTATATTTAACGCACATCTCTAGTACGCCAATGACAACGACATTGGCGTTGCTGTTATTGATGCTTACACGCACTACATCCTAGAATTCATGGAAGGTATTAACAAGACGAGTCAAATGTCTATGCAGGACCTGGTCCGTCCCTCACCTCGACCTTTGAACTAAGTTCCGCTAACCTACTTTTCGCCCCGCCAGTTCAACTCCTATGATCCCGCAAAAATCAACTCACATCCTGGCGTTCGAAGTGATCTCTTCAAGCGCCCACTCGACAAAGCGCTCATCACCGACTTCTTCGGTGGTGTCGCACAGGCAGAAGTGACGTCTTCCGTCGAAGATCCAGAGACTTATCCACTAGAGGTCCAACCTTTGCCAGTATCGGCGACAGGCGATGCTTTAGATAACGCCGTCCCGTTCTCACTACCCAATAGTTCTCTAGCACTTGCAGCTACAAAGGCAACCGCATCCGATCTCCGCACTATTCGACTGTGGGGTGGCCTTGCACTTATTGGCGCGCTCACCAGTTGGGTTTTCAGGCCTCGACAACAGCGTAAAACATGATCAATGTAGCCTGCTTTCGATACGACTCAATAGAGGATTGCTTTGGACACTCTCCGAATGTGCGATCGCTTCCAACGGCAGTCATACACAAGCACCTCAACTTAGCTTCCTATTCTCACAAAAACATTCATTCTTCTAAACTATTCACTACCAATCAAAGTCCCACCCTGTCCTCAAGATCCCAAAGCCATACTGTGACGTGAATTTCATCAGTACCCCGTCCTCGAAACCCGGAATACAAAACATACCGCTTCAATCCGGCAGCATCGCCGTTGAACAAATCTTGATCGCCAGGGTTTGGTCCAGAATCCGCATACTGCCAGAAGGTGGTGAACCTAGACGCACCCACAATTAGTTCACCATTACCACCAAAACAGCTACGAGCTACGGTGCTCGAAATAACTTACGCGTATCCAGCAGGAAGCGGCCCAATGCTTGATGCGTAGCGAGCGATCCAGAGCGGGTTTGTCGACGAGAAGGCAGCGCTATTGCCCGTGCAGGTCGTCCACCAGTCGGTGGTGGTATAAATGATGGGGAATCTGGCGACACCATGAGCGTTCCATGTCGTCAAAGGGAGAAAGCGTGTATACTAACCTGCCTGTTCTTGACTGGTATGTGTTGGAGAAGTCTCTGATCCAAGAAACCATGGCGGACGCGCTCAAGCCATAGCATTCGGCTCCATTGGGGTTATCTGATCAAGTGGGACTGAAGTGAGTCTTATGTCAGTTGTTGATAAATGAAAGCTCACATTCAATGTCGAGGACACCAGGAAGTGTAATACCTATATATCGTTAGAATCACGTTTCTTCGATATCCACCGGCGGCAAGCTTACCGTCAGCGCTCCATCCACCTTGAATCGAACATACTTGAGTCCGCAATCACGTGTCGAGAAGGGATTTACGTACCTCCGTGAGCAAGGAAGAAGTTCGCTTGAGTAGCTCCACTGCTACTATCCGGGTGCGCGAAATGGTAAGCGCCACGAATCAAGCCAACGTTGGTCGCGCCTGTGTACTGGCTACTGAACGTACTACTAATAAAAGCTACCAGGAATCATTCATGTTACACAACCACTACACTACGACATTCGGAGAGGACCTACTGGTTCCTTCTGTCGCCTTGATGAAAGCAAACGAGATGCCATTCGCCTTAACCGTGTTCCAGTTGACGTTCGGTTGGAATCCAGAGACATCGATACCCTGAGGCTGGGATTGCCTGCCGTTGAGGGTGATGTTGAGTGGAGTTGCGATAGCAAAGGCAGCTAAGCTGAGAAGAGTGAAGAACTTCATCGTGTCTCCAGAGGGAACCGCTGAGTTCACGAAATTCCTACATATATATACGTTTCCATGCCATGTTCTCATAGTCCTTCGCCACGGGAAGCTTGTTGTGAGTACTTTACTGTATTTTCTGAGAAAGGTGACACGATTTAGATGCCTGGCCCGGCAGTTGCAACCTGTCCAAATGAACAGCCCGCGAGGACGGAGGAGAAATAGAGCCAAAATAAACACAGCACCCATATGCTCGGTAAATGTCCCTGCTTCCTTGACGTTGCAACCTGGCTCGTAACTCGTGAGTGTCGTATCATCTGATCCCCGGCCGCCTAACAAAAATGTTATCAACTCATCATTCTCTTCCCATTTCATGGTCCTATGAAGGTGCTCCACTTCCACTTTCCATGTAAATGTCTTCTTATCTGTTGGGATTGATTGATGTCTCAGGCCGAACCCAACGAGCCGATAAACATCACTTCGATCCGTGTGTACGTATGTTCTGCTTTTGAGAGGTCAATGCACTTTCTAGGGAAATACGAGGGCTAATTATAGGTCAGAGAAGATTAATAAGTGCAGGCCCGGATGGAATATTCAGTTGGGAAAGGGTCGAGAGTGTCAGCAGAACGAATGACGCTACGGAAGCTGGGACTTGTTTGGTTAGCATGGGTCTTTTTGACGTGGGTGAACGACAATGAGAATCGTGTCCCGAAGCTTAGGAAGTGATCCAGGTGGTACGTCAGTTCGTCGAGTCGTCAGCTGCTGCAATATACCGTTAAACCCGTGGACTCATTTTCGTTGACCACATTGTATGGGAATCAAACCCGGATAACGACATACAGCGGTGACATGTGTGTATGTGAGACGAATACCAATGTGGGAAGCTCAGTAGAACTCAACGACAGATTATGGTTGCTGCGCATTGTAAATCAACCTCAAACGAGTGTGTGATTCAACATTCAAAAGAGACATAGCCGGATTCCATATAACAAGTCAAAAGAGTGGATTCAACTGACATTAGTCGGATAGGCGGCAATTCATGAACCCTTAGCCATCCTGGGACATTCACCAGCAGTCACAAAACCGTCCATGGAAGAACGTAAATAATACACGCACCTCTTCAAGCCGGCCATATCACCGTTAAATATGTTCTGATCGCCTGGGTTAGGGCCATGGTCGGCGTATTGCCAGAATGTTGTAAACCTAATACAAGATATTGTCGGTAACGGCAGTTGACTTGAGTCTGGTAGCAATAAACATACTTCCAGCCAGCGGGCAACGCGCCAATGGAAGAGGCGTAGCGCGCAATCCACAAAGGATTAGTCGAAGCGAAGGCAGCGCTATTACCCGTGCAGGTCTTCCACCAGTCAGTGGTAGTGTAGATAACTGTTTTCAGAACCTTGACATAAGTGCCTTTCCTCATGTGCGTGGAGCTATACGTACTTGGATAACTGCCAGGAAAGTCAGTACACAGGGCCTATTTTTGTTCAACCAATAGAACCGACAACATACCGTTTGGTCTTGGCGTGATAGGTATTGGAGAAGTCCTTGATCCATGCTACCATGGCGGCGTGGCTCAAGCCGTAACAGGTAGCTCCACTTGGGTTATCTGGAAGGATATTGATGTCAGTTTCTGACACTAAGGACCAGATGGAGCCAGTACACTCAATGTCAAGGACGCCGGGAAGTGTGATTCCTAAGCCGAGCCGAGGATCAGCCCGCGAACTAGAGCTCTATTGAAAAGGTTTTACCGTCGGGGCTCCAGCCGCCTAAATATTGCATGTGAGCAAGCGATGATTGAAAGGTTATATCCACGTACCACCATGAGCCAGGAAGAAATTGGCCTGTGCGGCTCCGCTGCTGCTACCTGGGTGGGCGAAGTGATAGGCACCCCGGATCAGACCAGCCTTGGTTGCACCAGTGTATTGACTACTGAAAGTACTGCTCTTGAAAGCTTTAAAACGAGTCAATATAAAGTTAAAAGTTCGCGGCTTTAAAACATACTTGTTCCTTCCGTCGCTTTGATAAAGGCAAATGAAACACCACTAGACTTAACCTTCGCCCAATCAACGTTGGGCTGGTGGCCAGACACATCGATACCCTTGGGCTGAGCACGCTTGACTAGTTCAACGGGGGTGGCATGCGCCACAGTGGCGATAAGAATCAGAGGGAAGATTGACCACATACTGTTCTGTTGTGTGAAAGGAATGGATGGAGAAGAAGGCGATCGCTCCTATGGAAAGGTCACTGTTTCTTGTGCGTTTTATACCATCACCCCATAAAGTATTATCCACACTGGTATATCGCATGTGTTAACTACAAAAGATCTTCGAAACACAGAAGCACACTGGATGTAATACTAGAAGATGATAGATTTTGACATACGTCCTGGTGTGGTCCGATGGTGGCATTGCGTAGCGACAGTAGACATGTCATAAGAAACTGTCATGATAATGATCCAAAGTCGATAGATGCACCGCATCAGAGGGAATGACAGTGGACCTCGTGGGTGGCTAGGAACAATGAAAGGTCAAGGAAGTATCAAAAATCTGGACGTGGAGCGTGACCTTGAATCAACTGGATGGTCCGCGTGCGGAGAGTTTTGGAGGTTTCCTTTCCTGCGGACTGCCACCACGCACCACGTAATAAACTGTTGAAGGAAGAGAAAGGCTTCCTTTCCTTGATCACGGACAAACGCCCCTATACGTTCACCGGCACCTGCCGCCACGCGTGGTGCAACCGGATGCCAGACTTCAGATTTAATGTCATGAGAGGAAGGGGGACTGAAGACATGTGTCAGTGAAGCTACCAGTGGGCAGTACATGGGACCAACTGTAGCAACGGCCGTTTTTATCTGAAACCTGATATTTACCGGTTTATATGTTTCTTCACCACTTCGTGAGCCTCCAGAAGGGTACAGCCACGGAGGTTCTATTCTTCATAGTGATCCAAACCCAGGGTTGCGTGCTGTTACGCGGCCAAAGATGATATGGGTTCCGTAACTATGTAAACGCTAGAACTTGAACACAGTTTTCTCTCCCGGCCAGAGGGAGATATACGGGCTATCCCTTGATCAAATATCAATACGCCATGACTACACCATGTTTGGCGTAATGAACGATATCCTCCAGCCCCAATATCACATTTACCTGGAACAGGGACCTACCCATTAGATTCCTGCCGCATCTTCTGCCCAGGGCACGATGATCCTTTCCGGAAGAGTGGAAAGCCGTCCTACCTACGGACAGGGGATTGATTCTTTACCTAGTGCGTTTGTTTCTGTGTTCATGCCACCTTCATTGTTAATGTATCGAAGCACTGGAAATGGGCATATAAGGAGCGGAATGAGTGGTCACCTCTCGCAGGCCGCGTACGACATTTTATTTCTGGAATCGCTGGTTGAGCAACTCACGGTGTATCATGTCCGCCAAAAACAAGTTAGTGAGGATGTCATGAAGCATTGCAGCATTATACACATGAATATTTCTGACCGAGGATTCTGATTGCATATTCGACGTGCTTGTTCACAATTTGGCTGGCAACCTCGGCTGCCAGTTGACCCGCTCAACCTGTCGATGATGCGATCAGTTCTCGACAATCACTGAAGATAGAATGCCATACCATCTCAGGCCGTAAATCATCTATTGATGATACACCGAGGAGCCTCATAGCTGTCACAATTTCTCTTTGCAAAATCTGGACCAACTTCACGACACCTGCAACGCCGTATGCCTGTGTCAAGTACGTCATTACCGTTCTCGTTCTTGAAGGATCAGACTTACACTTTGGGCGTAAAGGAAGGATCGACCAAGTCCAACCGCTTTGGCTCCTAGACATAACGCCTTGACAACATCCGTCCCTCTTTGGACACCACCTTAATTATACCCGGTCTTAGCGTGGGTTTTAGGCCACAGTCGACACACATACCATCAATATACACTATACAATGTGAGTTAGTATCAAGGCGGAATCCGAGTTGATAGAAAGTTGGATGCGAACCTTCAAGTTTGTTAAAGATGTCAGGGCGTTTCTGACGGAGTTTATATAGAACCTCCAATGGGGGCATAGAGCTGAAGTGTCATACAAGATTCGTCAGGTCTGTAAAGCCAAACCTGTCGCTTAATTACTCACTAGTCCAGTTGCCGACCTACGCCGAGCGTTGAGTCGTGTTGTCTATTAATACCCGAGGTGAGGCTCACCACCATGGTTTGAAAGAAGAATTCCATCAACTCCGGCCTCGGCTGCGAGAACCGCATCCTACATCATGTCGAATTAGCACCAAAGCGGCACTCAAACACGATCAACTGCACCTCGACACATTGAATACCTGGTGGTTTCAGCACTGGTATGATAAGGTGGACCATGAAATACTCACCTTTAATCACTATTGGGAGGTTTGTGATACTTCTCAACCAGGGAATGGTCTGTCACAAGCATCAGGTTGTACTACGAAGGAGATCGCATGCGGGTCGCAAACCTTCCCCCACGTCATGTCCCGGTCGTCGTTAGCTACGAGCGCACCGGCTGTACCCAAGCCATCCACCTCTTCTAAGGCTTGCCCTTCGGACCAATAAGTCGGAGTTCCTTTCTCCTCGTCTTCCAATTCCCAGGGATTGCGGATATCTCTCTCACGATTGCCAGCAACGATCGCGTCAACAGTAAGGAAGATAGCCTTGTAGCCTAATCTGTCGACCTCTCTAACTCGCTGTTCCGCAATAGAGTCATTGGCATGTTTATAGAGTTGGAAAAAGATGGTTTGCGCCGGAGCGGCGGCTTTCATGATGTTGCTGTATGATAAGGATGCATTCGAAGACACCATTTGGATGATCCCTGTTTGTGCGGCGCCCTTGGTGATATTAACTTCGCCTATATGCATGGTCAATCCGACGGTATGAAGTCTGATTGCTTACTTGCCATCTGGGTGTCCTAATTTTGCAAGTCCGGCGGCAGAGACGAACACAGGTATTGAAGACTTGAATCCAAGGATATGGGTCGAAGGGTCGCATCTTGCAACCGGACGCATTACTCGAGCATTGAAGAAGAATCGAGAAAATGCACGCGCATTTTCGTCATGGGCTATCCCAAGTCCCCTGGGTCCATTCTATTTTCTTGCGATCAAGAGTCAATGTTACTCACCTATCTCGTCATCCGCAGCTGATGTATAATAGTCTCTAGCTTTGCTAGAAAGCGTTTGGCGCGCGACGGTCTGAGGGACGATGCAGCGTCACGAAACGATCAGACGAGGGTGCACTGACGAACCTCCATATCCCTGAGGTCAAGTATTCTCTGGAGGGGAGGTTTCCTCTTCGCCGCCTCTTCGACTCGCTCTTCATCCTTCGTTTTCTTTCTTTTTTGCCGGGCCAAGGTCAAAGTCTGACCAGCTTGAGCGGTGAGGGGCCCCAGATATTTTGAAGGGGGCAAATTCTTCTCCAGGGCATCTGGAGGATGAATAGGCTCATAAGCCGCCGTGGCATCTCGTCCTGCATACTTAAGTATGATCTTCTCCCCCCCAGGATGATCCTATTAAAGGATTCAGAGCAATGGAGAATGTAGAACATGTCGGTGCGTACAGGTAGAAATTCCGTCACGTCGTAAACGTGGTTTCGGATGATAACCCAACACGACCTGCCAATGCGTCATAGATCAATATGACCCTTCAAGTGTACATCTACTTTATGAAAACTCACTTGGATGTGTTGTGCTGGGCAACTTGCTCCAGTGTCCAAGCGGGCATGATGATACGGAAGAATAGATGTTAGGCCGAAGGGGCTTGTGGGACCAATTATTAGCTGCCACTCATCAATCACGCTTCGTGGACGTTGCAAAGACTACTGCCGGCCCGCGCTTGCGAACCTGGCCCAAAATAACATGGAACAACATTTCATAGGTATCCCCTTGCACATCAACCTCTGTGGACAGGGGTTGCCCGTGGGATGGCCGATGTATGGTTGTGCGAGGCCACGGGGGAGTCGATCCCGAACGGCTGACCGATGATATAATACCAGGTTACGTTCGCAGAAACCCTTCAAAGACATTTCTGAATTTCGAACCTTATAGCCTTCATTGAGCATTAGCTGAGACGGAAGTCTATAGGATCTCTCCAACACATCATTCAATAATTACGGATACCATAAGGATCAAAGATTGCCAGAGGTGGCTCGAAGGTTGGGGTCTCTGAAAAGAAGGAACATCCCCAGGCAGACCAATCCATTGACCTTTGTGGCAACGATGAACTTTTCAGATGTGCAAGTATTGGGTTACTGTGGTGGTTCGAGCGTTGGGGATCACAACTGCATATACAGTGAATCGTATTCTGGATAGTTATGATTCCATGAGGGCAAAATCGGGATGGTGAAGCAGTGAGAGCCAAATGACGATATTCCAACATGACTGCAGACGCCAGAAAACATCAGAAGAACAGAATAGCAAGCTCAAGCTCAAGCCCCGAGTTTCGCCGACGTCAGGGGCCAATCCCAACCCCATAAACTATATGTAATCCTAGAGCCCGGACTTTACAAGGTCTAAGCACCCATCGTGATATCAGTTCCGAGCTAAGTTTAGTTTATCGTCCCTTCTCGAGTCCGATAATCCTGGAACAACGGCCAGCGAGCGGCGAATAGCACAAAGCCACACGCCAAGGAAGACCACGAGACGAGTGACATAGAAGACTCAAGGAACTTTTCAGATGGGGACTGATGAAGCAAGTCAAAAACGCCCAGGAGAACCACAGAGAACCAACCCATGTGAAGCAACCAGAAAATAGGGTCGGGAACTGCCGAATTAGAATTCTCAGGCTCATCTCCGTTTTATGGTCTTTTTTGCCCATAACTAATTTGTATATTCATTATTCCAAAAGCCGCAGACAAGCGCGCAGAGGAGAGAGAAAAGAGAGTATGTACGTAGTGTGCAGTATATACAGAAAGAGAACACATTTGCCAACAAAAAGCTACAGGATGAGCACTATGTATTATTTGATCGGAAAAAAAGTCTACCTCCCCAATCACGACCAAGAAACAAGAGAGGGAATACGGAGAACACGAAAATTACATTCCCGGTGGGAAAACAAGAAACAGAAGAAAAGGCAGTCCAAGTGGATGAAGAGATTATACAGGACTATAGCTCCCTGCAGCGACAAGGTCAAAATGGGGACGAGAACGGTTGAGAGATAGTGTACGCACAGATTCTTGCTTGCCAATCACCGCTTCCGGTTGCCAAGATGCTTCCCGCCGGACTCAAGTCGATAGAGATAACTAGGTGAAAGAAGGACACGCGGTGAGAAAAATGTCTCACATGTGTATAAAAGCGAATGACGAACCAGAATTCTTATGTCCCTGAAGCATACACTGCACGACCGCGTTCTTCGCGTCCCAAAACTGCACGCCACGATCCTTGGATCCAGAAACAACCCACTGTCCATCATGCGATACAGCAACGCTCAACACATAATCCTAGTAAGCCACAATCAAAACCATGACCCTCGACAAACATTACGAACCAAATAAAACGTACCTTATGTCCAGTAAAGTTCATCGTACAAGGACTGCCCTTCTCCTCCCTCTTCCCATCCTTCCCCCTCTTCGCAACCACACCAGGCCCACCTCCAAGCGCACTAACATCCCAAAACTTCAACGTCTTATCCAAACTACCACTCACAAGCCCCTTCCCATCAGGCGTAAACGCAACGCTGTACACACTATCCCTATGCCCACGCAACCTCTCCACCAACTGCCCGCTCTGGACATCCCAAATTCGGACAACCGTATCCAAACTGCCAGCAGCGACATATTGGCCGTTAGGGCTGATAGCGACGGATGTGACGCCTGCGTCGTTATTTAACGAATCGTGGTCATTGATCGTGAGGACTTTGGATGTTCCATCGACCATATCCCAAATTCTGGCAGTCTTATCGCCGGAGCCGGAGACAATGAGACGGCCATCAGTTGAGAAATCAAGAGAGTAGATCTCTTGCTGATGTCCATCGAAAACGTTACGAATACGTTTCTTGGCAATGTCCCAAATCTGGCGTACGAATACCTGTGAGCGAGGACCGGAACCCAAATAGCCCTAAGATGACTCACGCGAATCTGCTTGTCCTCAGCTCCTGTAGCAAGGAATTTGCCATCAGGGCTGAAGCAGACGCTTCGGATATATAGATCGCCTGCTTTTCCTGCAGCTTCGTCGACAAGTACACTGAAGTTCACGGTATCAGCTACAGCACGACAGCGAGCAACTGCTGACTAACCAGGTCTTTTGGCCAGTCTTGGTATCGTAAATCTGGGCAGTCCGGTTGCATCCCGTTGCGAGGTACTTGCCGTCTGCTGAGAATCGGACGCAGCACACGACGCTAGATGCCACGTGTAAACAGGCGAATCAGATAAGATAGACACGAGAAACACACCTTTCGTGCATCAAAGTATGCACCAAAGTAACATCCAGCTGCCTCTTGACCTTGGGATTGAAGATCGCAAACCAATCGGTACCTTCCTTCTTCAACTCGGGCGGTACTGTATGGATGTCCAGATCATCAGGGAAGCCTTGGTTACCACCCACAGGAGGACCAACGGCGCTAACACCAGGTCCTGTGGTAGGGTGACCTGACGACGGGCCAGCAAGGGGCGGAGGACCTGTATGCAACCCAGGACCGGTGTGGCTTGGAACGACGGGTTCCCCGGATGCAGAAGAAGTGGGCCCTCCATAGGCGCCCGGGCCAGGCGGAGGAGGGAGTTTAGGCGTTGGACCTCCACTCGAAGGACCGACACCCAGGCTTCCGAGAGAAGGACTGAAATGGTCTAAACAAGGCACAGAATGAGTTTACCGCCCGGCGATAGCACACAATAACGCTTGTCAAGGAAAAGCTCACCAGGTCGGTCACTCTTAATCCTATCGCTTTTTAGCCTCTTCGGGTCTCTCGAATCAGCAGCCCTATCCCTCTCCCTATCCAAAACTCGCTCTCTATCCACTCTTTCTCTTTCCCTATCTATCCTCTCCCGCTCCCTTTCGCGATCAGGCAACGGACCCAGGCCCCTCTCCGCGCCTAGCGGTCCCAAACCTGGCCTCTCAGCGCCTCTCGGCTCGCGCTCCACCGGCCTGTCTCGTCCATACTCCCTGCCATAAGGCGGTTCACCACCAGCTGGGGGATAAGGCGTGCCTCCACCCACGAGTGTACCACCCGGCCCGATCTGACTGGGTGCCCCAGGTCCTGCACCAATACCAGGACCCGGAGGAGGACCGCCAGCAGCACTCGTGGCAGCTGCCAACTGCTGCCTAGTCGTCATAAGCTCACTCCTGAGCCTCGCCAACTCCTCTTCAAACTGCTGTCTCACTTTGTTGTGCTGCGATTCGAGATCATACAGCGACTGTCTGATGATATTCAACTCGTTAACCTGCTGCACGACTGGTGTCGTGGTCGGGGGTGTGGGAATCTGCGAGATACGGATATTTTGGTGGGTTATGACGCACCTTTTCCCTCGATTTCCTCTTTCTGGTTCCTGACCACGTTTGCCTCTGCGATAATGTTGTCGAATTCGGCTCGAATGGCATCGAAGGATTCGTTTAGGCGGGCATGGCTGTGTGGTTGGTTGGAACCTTGTGCGGGCGGCCCTGTGGGCTGGAGGCTGCGATGCTAGACGGGAAATTAGGAAATAGATAATTTTTTAAAAAAATGAAGAAAATACACTGTAAACTGTGCCTGTGGACATGAGGTGTGCCCGGGTATTTTGAGGATCGGAGGGGATGCGATGGCGTCTGATGGGCTTACAAGGCCCCCTTTTATATCCACAAACTTCAACCTTTCCCACACCCTACTTGCCGCCGGATTCCCATTTCTACCCTTTCTCACCACCTCTCCTGGATCTCTCTCTCCACAGTACACGTATCAGTCACAGGCGCAGTTCTACGTACTTTCCTCACCGTCTTGGTCCAAAGATTGCCAGAATAGCTCGCGAGATGCACAGATCGGATCGCCCGATCTCGTATTTCACACTGTGCTCAGGCACAGCCACATCAAATATATTGCTTGATATCACTTATTTATATACTCCCTTCTGTTCGTCGCTTTACCCAATATGTCCCATTTGGCCACTCGTACTCCGCAATGCTCGACTTGTGCATTTCGATACTGAAAAGAGATCAGAAGCCGTTCCTTTATTCACATCCTGCATACCCACCTGTACCCCTCGTTGGGATTATTCGGTATATTGTATCTCCCATTGGCATTGATCGAACACGGGTTGACAAAGTGTTCATGCAAGTGATCGACATATTCCAGTACATTCCTCTCCATTGTCCCCGAAACAGCAATATAATCGATCAAACTAAGCCCTCCTTCGTCAGCCACAACCCCCGTAAAGTAACCCCTTGACCAGTAACGACTTACCTGAGATGAATCACATATTCGCACAATCCCACACCACCAGCATGCGGGCAGACGACAACACCAAATTTAGCCGCCATCAACAGCACGCTCAACACCTCGCTCACACCCGCAAGTCGACAAGAATCAATTTGGCAGACATCTATGGCCTCAGCTTGCAACAGCTGTTTGAACACCATCCGATTGTGCGCGTGTTCTCCCGTAGCAACTCCGATTCCGTGAGGTTTAAGCGCCTTTCGGATGGCCGCATGTCCGAGGATATCATCTGGTGCGGTGGGTTCTTCAATGAACCTGGAATATCGCAGCGTTTGTCAATACTCAACATCAGAAAACATAGACGTTCGATGGCATATCCAAACTTACCACGGCTTGATTTCTTTTAATTTAGTCACGTAGTCAATGGCCTGCTGGACGTCCCAAACTTGATTTGCATCAATCATAAGTACGCCTCCGGTGGGACCAGCGTTCTTCCCCTCTAGCTCCTCACTCCCTGGGTCACGTTTGACGGCGACATATTGCGGATCATCGATAATCGAACGGATGAGTTTGCCTCGTCTGAGGTCATCATCCACATTCGCCCCTACTTTCATCTTGAAATGATTGAAACCAGCCGCGAGGGCTTCTTTTGTGAGACGAGCAACCTTTTCGTCTGTATAGCCTAGTTCCACGATTGTATCAGAGATACTGATACACCCTGACGCCCCTTGAAATAACTTACCGAGCCACCCCGCTGAAGTGACATATGCGGGATATCTATCATACCTATCAGTAATCACGAACCAACCGCGAAACAATCTCACTCACCCTAACTCCCTAACCTTCTCCTCCCTCTCCTTCTTCCCGGCCTCCTTCTCCTTCAACATCGCAATAGCCTCTTCCTTCGTGATCGCATCCGAAATATACCTCCAAGCCGCAGCCTTAACCAACTCTTCCTACATAATCAAAACGTTCAATCGTCGCCACCATCACACACACCAATAATAGACTCACCGGCGTAAAATCGACAACCAACTTCCACAAAGGCTTCCCTCTACTCCTTGCAAACAAATCCCACAACGCATTATCCACCGCTCCCAACGCAATATGTACCACACCCTTCTCAGGTCCAATCCACCTCAACTGCGGATCCGCATTTAAATATTCCCAAGTCTTTCCCATATCCGCAAACAGTTCTTCTAGATCTTTATCTAGAAGCCTCGATGCAAGTTGGTGAATCGCAGCACAGACGATATCGTTCCCGCGCCCAATGGTGAATGTCATGCCGTACCCTGTGAGATTAGGGTCGGAGGTGAAGAGAGCGACGTAGGCGGAGGAATAGTCGCAGTCTGTATTCCTACATCGTATAGGGTGTGAGTTCTCTTTCTTGCCTTTGATTGATAAAAGAGGTCAGACGTACATGGCGTCTGTACCATCCCCAGTCAACGACGTTGGGAACCTCACATCTACCCAAAAGTTTCAGCCCCTCTCAACGAACCAAAGCCAACGAGAACGCACCATGAGTCTTGAACCTCGTGATCTTAACCATCTCAACCAGCACGTAATAACCAGATAGCAATAAATATCAGATCTTAAATATCCAACAAGTCAGAGGAGAGGACGAAACGAAGGTGAAGGAGCACACGCGCACCAGGATTTATATACCCCAATGAACACAATCCACGTCTATCCACGTTCCATCGTGACCATGGAGAAGGCCCGGCGCGGTTGGATATTGGCCTGTGAACGGCGTCCCGCTTTGCGATTAGAAGGCAATGGAACGGACCGAGCGGACCGAGTGGCCGAAGGTGTTTGATGAGTTCGACATTGCGCGCGCCCGCAGCAAACAGATCTACAAGTGAGTTTAGTGAGTAGTAAGCGATGCATGCATGAACGGGGAGACGCGAGACCGGAAGGCCGACAACTAGGATGCATTCAAATAACAGGAAACATTAACCATACAAGGATTGTTCTCTCGTTTGTTTCTGTTAGGATGGAACGGCGGGTACGTAAGCCTCCATTCAGGTACCCACAACTAGAAACTCGGAGAAACTAACCAGAGCCCCTTTCCTGATAGAAGTCCCTATAATCATTCTAGCTTGCGTAATCCAATAATTACATACCACGCCAGAGTGACAGGGCACCGCTATGCAGTCTCAACTCGCTGAACAGCATCAGTGGTCCCACCCCAAATTCCCGTCGCCTTGAGGCATCATATACAGCTTATATCGTGGCACGCTAATCATTAAAATAGACGGCAAAACTCATGGCGAACGCGTTCAATGATACCTATTCTTTTCATCAACGCGGTTCTTCGACTCCCAAAATGCACAGACCTGCACAGGCTCCTCTCGTCACTGCTGTCGAGAAACACGAGGCTTGAGCCCCTAAAAGTCTCGTATGCTCTACTCCCAGATGTGTACCTGGTTACGTGGATCATTTTTGGCCATTCGAGCCTGTCGAAGAGAATGGAAGTAGATGGAAGTAGATGGAAGTAGTGTGTAGGCACTTCGGCGATATCCTTTCTTCCCGTCGGCTGATCACACGCCTAACCCTCGGCATCAATTGCACACCGTTGAAGACCTACAAGCGCCCCTATCCCTCCACAATTGCCGGATTTTGACGATAGAGATGGTACAAGGAAAGGGGCCACCTTCCCTTCTCGGCCCTCCGCGCTAGCGTGCACATTGTCTTCCTTTGTTGGTGAGAATTCGACTTCACCCCCTTTGCTGTGTTTCTCATTGCCCGATCAAATCCAAAAGATGCGATGAGATGTCGTCCTGTAACCACATTCATCAGTGCCGCCGTTATATAAACCCACGTTACTCTGCTTTTTCGCCACCTCCACCTCTGACTTCTTGTGTCATGTCCGCCAAACCCCAACCTCGCAAGAGCATCAGTCGTCCAAGGAGCAGATACGACGCCTTCCTAAGCCTTACCTCTCTCAGAAGTAGTGCCGCCATCCCGAAGCCAATCATCAGTTATCTCAAATTAGCACAACACAAGCGCCTCGTCAACTACGTCAAAACGCGTCTCCAGGAAAGGTCGATCTTCTCTGATGCCTCTTGTTGGACCCCATTCCAAGTCTACTTTGGGGTGTCCCTCCAAGATAACACACCAACTCTCGCATGTATCCCTTCCCGGACCTTCGGGGTACACGAGAAGATCGCTTTTCCTGGAGACGAGTTTCAATCGACGTTACCACTAAAGCTTACACTGTCCTACACCCCTCTAAAACCGAAAGACAAAATCACAACAGCCGACGACCATTTCCATTGTTGGTCGTTATACCTCTCGTACCCAAGCGACCGACGGCTCTCAAATACGTCAGCACTCCGCGTCCAAGGCGAGTCCTCTGCACCATCAACCCCACCTCCACTTTGCTAATCACCACCCCATAGCTCGACGATGTCTCATTGCTCGTGCAAGGATCCACCCACTCGCACTCGGCATCAAAACCTCCCTTGTCTTCAACGATCTGTCATGTCTCTTCTCAATATACCCCGCAAAATCATCCCTTCTTCTCGAATTCCTCGCAATATCAATCGAAAACAGCGGCAGATCGATTACAGCTCTGCCACCCTGCCCCCAAACCTGGGAGCCCCCGAGAAGCATGATCAACTCGGCAAGAAGGAACGGGACGGATCTGTTGCTTGCTACTTTGGATAATAATACTGGGTATTGGCGACCGCTGCGCATCGTTGAACTGGACTCGGCAAGACAGGTTATCGGAATGGTGGCCCTGCATTGTCCTGACTCCGGAGACCAAGATCAACATGACAATCATACTGGCTTTGAATAACCCGGCCTTTTTGGATAACCGCAAATCAATAGTGTTCCTGACCCCCGGACATCGTCGTCTCTGTTCAAACATGCAAAATCTCCAAGAGCGAGAGCCTCTTCTCAAGCAGCTTAGACGTCAACCATTCGGTCCTTCCTCCTCCATTTCGCAATTCATTTACCTGTTGATCCTTCATACCAACACCCCCACTCCTCGGATGACGTTGTGATCCGTTTGCGCCTCGTGGTATCTATGCCACTTTTCTATGGGATAATCTTGGATTACTAATATATTATAATATCATTCTTCCATCAAACTCATTTTGCTTTTCGTTGTTCCTCCCAGCGCTGATGAATTTTAAAACCGTCGAGCCCTCATGTTTGGGTCGCGTCGTTTTCCTTATTGTTCAAGGTCATCAGCGTTCGAGTCTTTTTGTTTCAGTATAGGGGCAGGCCACCCGAAGTCATGTTATCAGTTTACTGGTATCGCAATCCCAATAATTCATGTAACAGATTACCATTAAATTCATTATTATAGATAAAGAAGAACTCCTCAAGTCGAAAACCACAGATTAGACAGAGATTCGCGTCACCACGTTTGCAGTTTACAAACAACCGAGTCAACATGTTCTGTCTTGGGGACCCAGAGATAGCCCCTATTATGGTTCGCGATTTCCTCGGGCAACCTAGCCAGAATATTGCATGAGCCTAGTCTCAGTTGTCCTGGGGTTTGCAATAATCGAAGCAACATCTCTTCCTGGTTTCCTGGAAGGTTGTTAATATTCCAATGTTACACCAAGGTAGGCAATAGCCTCTTATTGGCAACCCAGACGGCCATAGTATTTTTTTTTTCATTGATAATTTCAGCGACGTACGGACCAAGCCTGAGCAGGGTCATCGAGAACCTTTTGTTGCCACTTGGAGTAAATCAGTTCCAGTCGCACCAGGGAGCGTGGCGAGACATTACTAGTACAAGGTTAGGTACACCCTACATTGATAGTGTTCCTCAAGAGGAAGTTGCATCCATCTCTATTCATTGAGGATTTCGTTTCGCCTTGCTACTGATGCATGAAGGTCGGCACTCCGTAACGGGAACATGCAGTGGTCTCGTTGCCAATATAGCCAATAAAACAGACAGTTAAAGGCTATAAAAATGTATGGCACAGTTGATGTGAAGCTGGCGAGCTTCACGCATTGAAGCCGGTCCTAGTGGTGAAAAAGTTCACGAAACACGTCTTAGAGGGACGTCATCACACTCTCCAAGGATTGAACAAAATGAGCGTCAAGATAAACATACCTCAGATTAATATTCATAAATTACATTCGACAATAATTGCGACTCAGTACAACAAGAGGAGAACACAGCATACATCCCTGAGCAATGAGAAATGGTATTCAAAGGGTATTAAACATTACAACCGTCAGTCACAAGTCAAAACGGCAGATTAGTTTTCTCGAGCAGGATCTGCTATGAATAACCGGAGGCGAGATAAGTGGACATTTGGGGAGGCGGTCTTGTCACCTCTTCATAGATTAGGACTATTAATGTTAATGGTAAGTAAAAACGGGGGAGTGGAGGGAATTGCGTGTCTCCTACCTTTCAGTTCTTCCTTACCCAACGGCTCACCGTTGTCGAAATCGAAGAATGAAGGGTCCAATGGATCAGCCGTTGGTTCATCTTGAGGATCATGATAGGGCTGTGCAGCAGTGAGTAAAGAACCACGGGGGACATGCGGTGTGGCGTACAGCTAAATATGGGTGCTGAAGGGCCTCTTCAACCGTAATGCGGCGTCTCGGACTGAATGTGAGGCATTTTTCCATAAGATCCACAGCGAGCGGATTGGCTTTCGAGAAAACGTGGTGGAAGTTGACCCGTTTTCGGAACGGAAGTGCACGTAGGTATTCCCTAGATCGAGCCGACGAGATGGCGTAAAAGTCATCAATGGAAGGTGTACCCAGGGTATCAAGAATGAGGGATAGTTGGTGATGATCTAGCACATAGGGCATGATAAGATGGGGGATGCCGAGAGAAAGAGGTAAAGAGACTGACAGTCACGTCCAGGGAAGAGGGGCTTGCCACTTAACATTTCGGCCAGAACACATCCAACGGACCACATGTCAATGGCACGAGTGTATTCTTTGAATGTAAGCATGACTTCTGGCGCGCGATACCATCTATTATGAAAGTGAATGATGTTGTTAGCTTGAGAGTCTTCGGGATCTTACCGAGTGGCCACGTATTCGGTCATGAAAGTGTTACTGTCGTTGGCGAGGTTGGGAGGGGGACGTGCAGAACGTGCGAGGCCAAAATCACATATCTGATGACAATAAGCCCAGACCAGCGATGGAAAAGTTGGAGGCAAACCTTGAGATCGCAGTTGGCGTTTAAAAGGAGGTTGGAGGGCTTAAGATCACGATGAAGAACATCCGCGGAATGGAGAGCTTTGAGGGCGCGGAGGGTCTTTGACAAGGAGGATCAGAGTGGCCGGGAACGGACCGGTACTCAAAGGCTGACCTGGTATATAAAGTACTGACAATGGTCATCGCTTAATTCCTGCGTGCGAATGACGCGATGAAGGTCAGTCTCCATGAGCTCTTGAACGAGATAGACCTCGTTGAACTGATGAATACTCGGGGGTTTGAGAATGTCGAGGATTGCGATGATATTTTCGTGATGAAAGTGTCGAAGTAGCTTTATTTCGCGCAGAGTTCTAAGGCAGAACATAGTGTGGTCGAAAGGTGTGATGCGCTTGATAGCCACTTTGCGCTGGGTAGGTATGTGCAGAGCCGAGCTGTGAATGTAACGGAAGATGAGCAAGAGAACTTTGTGAGCACAAAATACAGCGAAGAACGTGCCATACGACGCCGTACGCGCCTTCACCGATGAGATCCAAGGCCTCATAGCCAGAGGCTAGGAGAGACTGTCGCATGTGTTCCTCCATAGTCGATAGTAACTTCAAAGGCCATCCCATTTCCTAATTACATACAACAATTATCACCTTCGGCTACCTCCGAATCTCCGCTCAACTTCTTCCGTTGTCGGCATACTGTCCACTGTCCCGGCCCGCTCTACACACATCGCTGCAGCCCTGGTTGCCACCTCCAGCAATCGGATGACCTCCCCCTCCTCCACTTCCTGCCGACCAAGCAACATGAGCTCCGCCACAAAGTACCCGGCAAATGTGTCTCCGGCGCCGGTAGTATCTACCACTGGACCTTCCAGTTGCGCAGCGGGTACAAACACCGCTGGCTTGCCAGGTATCGCTGCTAACACCCCGTTTGCACCAAGCGTACAAATAATACATGTCCTACTGAGAGGTGGTTGTTGTGCCAACTCCTTGAGCATCTCCCTGACATCGTCAGGCGTATTTTCCTGAGCCAAAGATGCCAGCAGAATCCGGGCTTCCAACTGGTTGACGATAAGCCAGTCAACTTTGTCCCATGGAAATTTGATTATTTCTTCTTTGCTCAGCATTGGCGAGGGATTGAATATTGTGGTGATGTTTTCTGCGAAATGAAGAGCTTTCACTGTCGATCTGAGGCTAATCTCGTTCTGTAGCAAAAGATGTGTCGTTCCATCCGGCCATGGTATTTGGAGTGTTTCAATCACTTCGCTATGATTTGCTCCGGGGAACAAGACTATTATGAACTGCACTTCAGACAACTTTCCGACCTTTCCCACTTGAGGAAACGCTTACCGATACTATTTTCCCCATCATCTGCCACTTGGATGATCGCCCTCCCGGTCGCTTTTGTCTACCATCAACCCTCAGCGCGAACGACAAGACAATAGCCCAACGCAAACGTACAATATCCACAGCAACAGAATCACTCTTCAATCCCCATTTATTGTACAGTTTCTCTTTTAAGCCCTTCCCGGCCTCATCATTTCCGACCGTCCCATAAAAGCTCACTTTACCTTGGTCCCCTCCCCCTGTCGCAAGCGCAAGTGCGACGGCTTGATTAAACCCTTTCCCTCCCATCCGTTGTTGGAAACCATGTGAAGATATCGTTTCTCCAGGTCTTGAAACATGCGAAACTACGTTAATACGTCAATCGGCGCCTTCAGATTGGTGGGAGCTAATCCACACACCATAGTAATATTCGTCAAGGTCTGCCATATGTATTCAATTAGCTGCGCTCTCTGTGGATGATGCTCGGAAAGACATACTGATTGAACCTCGAACAAGGCAGTGGGGCATTGCGATCTCCTAGGTATGTAGGGATGTTCAATTGATGGTACGAGAACAGTGACTTCCTTCAATACGGTCTTATCTGATCTGATGTTAACCGGATCAACGTAATTTCATCACACACAAATCCAAAGGAACTCCGACCTTCTGCAAGTAGCTGCCTTCGTGTTTAGTTGGTATGGGTGAGAGTTGGATATGACCAGTCACGATGGGAACAGTGGTGCATTCGATGAACTTCCCAAAAGAATCAATTTCCAAAAACGCAGAAGAGCATACAACTACATATCATACACGAGACACAACGCCCTGCCTCTCATCATCTCGCTGTCAGGGCGCACACAAAACAAAACGACCACCAGAAGTCAACGACCAAAACGCCGAAAACCGAATCTCAAATAGAGGACTTGAAATTCTATACACTGATGAATCGACGATACTTTCAATGATACTCCAAGATCCAAGCGCAAGAAGAGCACAAGGAGAACAAGAGGGTAAAAAGCAGGACAAGGCGAGAGGAGAGTGAGTACAATGTATATACACACATACAACAACGGAATTCATCACGAACCCAGGCCCCTATTTCACCGCGTTAACGTTCCAGGAACAGCAGAAAGGAAGCCACGGGAGAGGCTACAATAAAACAAGCAGGAGAAGGGAAGGATAAGCCGCAAAAAAAAAACGCAGAGGAGAGAAATGAGGGGCGGAGGAAAACGTTAGCGTTGCCCAAAAGACGCAATACTATGTACTCTTCACAAAATAAGAACATTACTTTAAGCGAGACGCGGACTTTGCGATGAAACTTCAATGAATATCGGGAATGATAGGTTAGTCTGTTCAAATAAGATTGTTTGCTTGCGAGGGAAAAGAGAAGAAAGAGAGAGAAAAGAGGAGTGGGAGATAATAAGGACACACAAGAATATTGAACCTAATACTCCAAGCAGGAGAAATAATCACCACCGCCACTCACACACCCCACCTTCCACCTTCGAGCCCGGGATTCCTTCCACTACCTCCTCACAATCACCTATCCATAGCGAACAACTCATCATCATCGTCCCTCGGCCTCAAGGGGCTACTCGACGACGACACTCCCTGCGCGCTTCCAACTCCTCCATGCCCAAGTCCACCAGGTGTGCTCAACCCAGAATGATTATACCTCCCCGCAGCGCCCTTCAACAACCCAGGTGGCGTCGGGCTACTCGAAACCGTACTTCCAGTTCCAGAGCCTCCCTTCGTCGCAGCCGAGTAACTCAGTTTCGAGAGGACTGATTCGAGACCAGGACTAGCGCCGGCCACACCACCGTTATATCCCATTCCTGGAGCAAGCGTTGCATTGCTAGCGGACACGGGTCCGGCTGTGTTGGGTGCTGTAGCAGTTGCATCATCGTTTGAAGCAGTTGTGGTACTAGTGGTGGTATTTCCGGCAGGAGCAGTGAGAGGCGACGTTTGTAGCGGAAGAGACGATGCGCCCCATTCTTCCCTCACAGGAGTAGTCGTATTCGCATTCGCACCTGCATTCACACCAGAACCCCCAGCACCCACACCGCCTCCAAGCCCAGCGGAAGTATTATCAGCCACAGAAGACGGGAACGTTCCTCCAGTTGCTACACCAGGCGACGTCAAGTTCAGAAGTGGAGGCAATGCGTGAATCCTCGAATAACCCGCTGCGAGACCCTGCGGCAAGCTCTGTCCAGGTGCATGAGCCTGTAACGCCCTCGTATTCGGAGATAGGAATTGTCCAGTCATAATATCTCCTTCCACACCTCCCATTCCTCCATTCGCACCACCGACACCTGAACCTCCACCAACGCCCAGTCCTCCTGTACCTCCGCCAACTCCGAATCCTCCTATGCCACCAGAACCTAACCCTACGCCGAGACGTTTGTTGTCCGCAGTCGGGATGGGACGGCCAGCCTGACTATGCGCCTGGTGCATCGGTTGCGTCAGGTCAAAGGGAGAAGGGGCACCGCGATACGACGGGAGCTGCGAGAGTGTCGAATTGTTGGTGGCCGAAGACGGGAATCCTTGGTTTGTCGACATCCCCGACAAGTAATTCGATGAAGGGTTCGTAGTAGTACCAGACGGGAACAGCGGGTTACTCGTGCCTCTCAACCCTCTCGACAATCCGCCCATACCGTTACCTGCGCCGCTACCAAGACCAAGTTGAGCCTGTTTCGAAGCTTTGGCTTTGAGGTAATTATGGTGTAACCCAGGAAGGAAAGCGGCAGAAGCGTTGCTGGGTGACATCATTCCGAGAGAAGAAGCGGCTCCGGCGCTGCCCATGCTCATGCTTAGTCCCATCTCGTCATTAGTCCCTTGTTGGCCGCTGACAGTAAGTCCTTCGAATCGTGAGACAAATGATGCGGAGGGTGTTCCCCTATGCGTGGGCTGGGCAGAGGGTGAACCTGGTAAGGCTCCGACGGAGGTATCCGACCATATCGATTTAATATCACCGAGAAGTGATGGTGCGGGGACGGAACTGGAATACCGATGGCCTAAGCGGTTTCCGGCAGGCGCGGTAGTACCTTCACCTGGAGTGAGGTTGGACGGCGCACCAGCAGTCAAAGCGGACGCGAGGGGCTTGGCGCTACTTCCGCTCCTCGACATTCTCCTGTTCCTCTCCTCCGGAGTTAAGAGATCCGTGAGAGAGCCTGGAATGAAATCCTCCATGTCACCGTCGTCTACAGCACTGTCGTTTCTCTTCCCCCGACCGTAGTCCTCGTACTCGAGATCGATCCCATACTCTCCGCGCACATTTCCATTCAGTAGTGATGAACGCTGAACGGAAGAAGCGAGCATTGAAAGTCCACCCTTTGCCGGACTCGTCGGAACGTCAACGTCACCCCACCCTCTCCGACCTCCCATCATAGCAAGTCCACTTCCAAGGCTTGCGGCTACGCCTGGACCAGCATATGAATTGTTCATAAACACACTCTGAGTTCCGGGTGCGGAGAAAGGCGAGCTGGACATGAACCCGGCACCTGTCTGAGGAGACGTGCCAAGGTTGACACCATTGAGATGCGGTCCTCGGGGTGACGTTCCGGGGGTAAAGGTACCGTTATTGAGACCAGTGGCAGCTTGCTGATTTCGGTTCGCACTCGGCGGAGAACCTATGGGGCCGAATTCCGAGGGAGCCATCGTAGCGGTCACGCGAGGCGCAGATGTAGGCAAAGGCACTGGTGAAGGTGTTGATTGGGACTGGGCCTGACCATCTTTGGCGGAATCGGTGGAAGCATCAGCTTCTTGAGCTTGCGATTTGCCATGTGCAGGGGGAACGGGAAGCTGTACGCCCTCCATCTCATCTAGAGCCGCAAACGAAGCGAAATCGGTATCTTTGAGCGGCGGAGCCGGAGCAGACGGTGATATCGAAGCCTTAAGGGGCATGGGTGGCCGATTAGAGGATGGTGAATTAGAGTTGGACGATAAAAGTCGAGTGGGGGCCGTTGAACCACCTGCGAGTAGAGTATTGTTTCGTCCTGATGCGTTGTTGGAGTGGCCGCCATGTCCATCACGCTTTTTCCTCCCTTCCTTTCCTCCCATCTTTTCACCTCCTCCGGAAGCTGCGGCAGCGGCAGCTGCAGCCTGTTGTGCAGCCTTTTTGTTCTTCCGATCCATGGACATACTCTGGCCGGGGAGGATGTGTGCGAGAGCACACTTGTGACCAAACTTGCAGTTTCCCTTGACAAACCATGCACAAGGTTCCTTCTGAGCCCCGGGCTCTGCGACGGCATGGGAGAAGGGGCAAGAAGCACCTGCAGTGCATGCCCCGACCTTGAAGAACTTGCAAGGAACATGGGAAAGGTCCTTAGCTTAGGGCGGACAGGGACATTAATGAGAGGATAGAGAGTGCTGGGGTGCGCACACCTTTTGTCGAAGACGACGACGGTTTCTGTTTGGAGCCAGATTTGTCCGGCCGCTCGTGTCGGTCGTTGTCTCTATCACGCTCTCTCTCCTTCTCCCTATCACGATCCGTGTCGACCTGAGCCACGGTGTCTGCTGCGGGCATGTCTAGAGTAGAGATGCAATGTTTTTGTAGATATTACGAGTAGGATTTTAGTCTCCGGGGAGAGAAAGAGTAGAGGCAAACTGGAGGGTGGGTAGAAATGAGGGAGAGAGATGGATCGACAAAACTGCTATACTACACGTGCAATTATGTAAGCAACGGCCCGACCTCCTTCCTCACTGATTTCGATATCTCAAATTTGAAATCCAAGCAATAAATCACCTCTGCGACCGCAGTCGCAGCATTTATATGACTTGAAAGTGACAGCGCGCCACGAGAGCTGAGTTAACTGCAGTCAGAATGTCAGCGTTTGACGAACAGCTATGCAACAAGCGCCTACACTGCATCACCTCTTCTCGTCCTTGTCAGATCAGCTGCCCGAAGAATTGAAGAATTTGAAAAAAACACCGACTATCAGCGACCCGCGTAACGAGTGCTGACCTGTGCTGACAAGCCCAAATTACTCCAGTGCTTTTACACTCCTAAGCTACATCCCCCCATACTGCTCATTTAAAACACGGGTATTTTTATCGAAGCACTCCGGGTCGGAGCTGTACTTCTTATGGGCAGCTATTTCATTTTGGGAAGGCGATAGCCGCCGCTTCACCGCTGCTACTAAGATCAAGTCTTGAGATATATCTTATCGCATCCTTTCTGTCCCGAGGACCCTGCAGCTACACATCCCTGCACAATGTAAACACCACACGACCCCACCTGCACTCCAAATACTCGCTTCTCAGCCCCTCTTATGTGGTTTCTACACGTAATGCACGCCTTTCTTCTACTCTCCACGTCACCTGCTACATGGGCTTCCTCGACCACGGCTTCGAAGTAAAACAATCAAAAACTTTCTCACACCTGGCAACCAACAGCACCCTTAGTTTATCCAGGAGTCGGCTCTGGACGTGAATAGAAGGCCTCAATCTTCTCAGACTTACACGCCTGTGTATCCCTCGTGTTGATAGTGGTGTCGTTAGCCACTGCTCGCTACAGGTGCGTTGCCCGACCCCTGCTACGCACACTCACATTCCAAATCTCATATTCGAACCCGACCTCTTTGGGGTCACGTTGGCCCGGATCAGTACATAAGCGCTCAGCGCATGGCAATGAAAACTTGGTCAAAAAAAATATCTTCTAAAGGTCCTTTCGAGGCCATTGTTCGGGAACAGTTGGCTCACACTGCATGGACAGTGGTGTCTCTTGGATTTGGTGACAACCAAACAGCCGAACCCGGTGGAGAATGGAATCATGACGGGCAAAAGTGAAAGACATCGGCAACAGAGTCGTGGGAGGAGATACTAGCCCAGACCTGGATCACACCCCAAGACACCCGAAGACACAAATACTTGCTGGTTCATACCCTCTGAACGGGCTAGAAAAAGACCTGATAGCTAGACCCTATAACGTATATTGAAATGAGTCCTCGCAGTCTGGATCAAGGATGGTTGGTGCATCACTAGGCTCGACCAGCCCACTCAAGGTTTCTGACAGTGGTGGATGGCACAAGACGCCCATCAAGCCGAAGCGCTCATGTCACGGAACACGTCGAACCGGTCAAGGCTGTGCCGACCGCTTCATAACCTCGAGGGCCGTTCCACTTTAGCCTCCTCCACGAAAAGCCGAAAATGTACCTCTAATGCCTACCTAACTGCGCACACCAACGGAAAGCGATCGGTATCCATAAGCAATTCACCAATCCTCTGCGTTTTGGTCAATACTCAGCGTCACGTTTGGCTCATTTCATCATGTCCTTCCAACTCGATGATCCCAGATCCCAGGTAATGGCTGAGAAGATATTGCTAAGCAAAGATACCTAATCAACATCCTTGCCTGGTACCACAACATATTTTGAATGGGCCCTAAATGCCTACATTTCAAGTCTTGCTATCTCAAACCTCGCCAAGAATGGTATAAAGAGGCTTAGTGACATCCTGTATATTCTGTGGATGCATTGTTCTCAGAAGTTCGAAGCAGCTATAATGCCAATCATTGTTGCTTTTCCATCCTGAAGCTGGATCCATGATTATGAACTCAGGCGTCGTTGAATTAGGATCCACCAATGACACAAACATTGAATACTGTATAACACTCTGCCTATGGAACTTCACTCACTTCTATACATCATAGACTGCCCTGTGAGGATTGAATATGTATTTCATGTGTGGGTTGTCAAGTTCACCTGCTCATCAACCATTGTCTTGACCCATTTAAGTTCCCTGAGCCATTATGTTCATGTCCACAAAAAATAGCCTAGCACTAGCACAATCATTTATATGGGTGATTACCAGGCTCACCACATATGCCTTACAAGGCATCTTGATTGTTGTGACCTCACAAACATGAATAGCTTCAGACTTGCTGAGTATGTTGAGTTCAGGACAGACTTCAAAAAACAACTCTCTAGTGTTAGTGGTGTGACCATGTGAAAGTGAGGGGTAGCTTCAGTTCTTCCAGTTATCTATGGGTGCCGAAATAGATAGGGTTTTAGTGATTCCAAAGATGATGATAGCATAGTAAACCTTCAATGGACCTTCAGTGCTAGCTGCTAGCACATGGACAAGCATAAGGCAGTCATTCTTCAAACCTCACACACAGCACACATATAGCCCCTGTTACAAATATTATGGTCACTGGGATGACTGAGGAGACTGAGGAGACTGAAGAAGAAGAAGAACTGGAGCAAATGCAGAGAATGCTGAACAGCTTATAGCATGAGGCTATAGAGCTTCACCAATTGATGGATTGGGAGTTGTGTGAACAAGTAGATGATGCATCAAGGTATTGTGGTGTGTACTTTCCCTGTAATAATGATTTGTGATAAGAACTTTCTACATTTGGACTAATATGTACTATATTTGGGCTTGCTGATTTTTGACATCTATATTGCATTTTATACAGACTATTCCTCTTCCTACATTCTGTGTTTAACTGGACTTGGTGCAGATGCAGAATTGTGTTGAAACTATTATACTTGTATCACTTTGTTTCTCCTATGCCCTGTTCACTTTATTTTGCTTCACTTATGTTGAACTTGATCTACTTCCTTAAGTAGATACTTGGACTACTATGTGTACTTGTCTAGACCTGTAGATTAGAGTTAAGTCTAATCTTAACATTGTGTTACTTGCTCTTAGTGTTGTGATAACAACTTAAGATACTGTCTACCTTCTTCACCCTTGTAGGTTGAGTCTTCCTTAAGTGCTTTTCTCTAGTATTCATCTTACAGTGTTGTGATCTATATGAGTTCACAGCCTAAGTATAACAAGAATAGCCACTTGAGGTTAAACCACTGAAAATTAAGTCAGTAGAGCAAAGCCCTCTCAGATCCATATGGAACAAGGTCAACTTCACTCAACTTTTACTACAAGGATAGCCTCTAGCTTAGGTGCTACTAGGCAAAGAGAAAACCTTGTAACAGCTCCCAACCAATTCTCCATGCTATCACTATTGTCATGTCAAGTCATGATAAGTATCATGGACATAGTAAAAGTCCCAAAGCAATCAATGAAGAATGAAATGTATATCATCACTTGATTTATGTGTGATCCACTCAACTAACCCCTTGCCACTGAAGGTCACACTTCATTAATTAAAGAGATGCCTACAGTGAGAGTCAGTCTATCATTTTGAATACCAGCTTTACTATTGCATAATTCTAATATGCATGCATGCACCATTCTTCTGTGTTCAAGATCCCATGCTCAATCTCCCTGATCACTATCCAAATATGCCCCTAAGAGTAAGTGGACATATGCTATTGGTTAACAAACAGAAGCAGAATTTTAAGGTGAGATACCTGTGAGATTGGGCTTTTGAGCCTTATACTGACCACTTTGCAAGCTATACTGTGTTAAGAATATTACAAACACCAAACTCACTAAGGAAACTGAGATGACTAAGGATGAGTTAGAAGAATTGACAGGATGAGATTTAATGAAGAAAATGATGAATAGTCTATGAAGTGAAACTGTAGAACTTTAAAGCATGCTAGGTTGGGAGATTTGTAAGAAGGTTGGTAATGCATGCAGATGCTATAATGTGTAGTTTCCTTATGATGCTGACTTGTGATCAGAACTTTCCTATGGATTATATTTGGAAATTGTACTATACAGCAAGAGATAAAAGTGTTCTAATGTTTTCAACTATGCAACAGATTCTTTAATAGCTCATGAAGTAATAAGGCTACACACTTTATATTTTAAGTAAAGCTAGCCCTATATCTTATCTACACATCCATAAAATATTGTTATATAATATTCCATTTTGGGTAGGTTATGAATTAATTGATATTTTTAGTATATTAAAACACCTTTGTTCCTCTAGAAATTTATATACAAAACTGGTATTCTAGTACTTAGTATAGCTTTCTTTGGCCTGTAAAGCTACCTAAACTCTCCTAGGCATACTTTCTATTGAATTCTGACACACTTCTAGTCCAACATTATTCCACTACTCCTCCACCTTTTTCTATAAGATTTCTATGCTATTAGGAGGTATTTCATAATCTCCTAGCTGTTTTTTGAGGTAAGTCTAGAGATGTTCAATGGGATTAAGGTTTGAAGATTGTGGGGGCCATACCATGACCTTGATTCCAGATCTAGAAAGCTAGTCCTTGACTTTCTTGATTGTATATTTAAAGTTATTATCCTGCTGAAAAATAACTTCTCTCTTATTTCTGCTATATCACTGAATGCTCCTCTTCAGCTCATCTTCCAAAATCTGAATATAAAAGTCAACATCTATCTTCCTTTCAATTCTGCTTGCAAACTCCACTCCTTCCCATAGCAGACAGCTTCAGATTGTAATACTTCCTCTACTAAACTTAGCAGTTTCCTCTACCAACTTATCACTCAGCTCCTCTCTTGCTTTTTTCCACACTCAAACACTTCTATTTGATTCCAAACAGTTAATTTTGGACTCATCTGTCCAAATCACGTTTTTTTAGTCCTCTAGGGTTTAATTAACATATACCTCTGCTTATTTCAGCTTTTTCCTCCTGTGTATACAGTGAGCAACAAAACTGTTCCAATGTTTAGAACTTTTGGAAAGAAATTAATATTGCTCTAGATCAACTAAAGCAGTTTCTCTGAAAATATTTATATACATAGCCTATTATGTCACCATTGATGCTATCAAGTGTAATGACATAACTCTTCTAGTTCCATTTAATATACATTAATTAATTAATACTACTCATTGGAACAGTTTTGTTGCAGACTATGAAGCAGGAAAAGATAAACAGTTCATATGACTTTGTTGATTGCATTCAACAAGATCATATGACTGATCACTCCTTCTGTATTTATAGACCTGATGACAAGCATTTTCCATCAGGTCTTACCCTTTCTATGTATCATGCACACTCTCTCCTCCTCTATTAAAGCTACTATCTTCTCTATGCTTTCTGATGGCAAAACATATGCTCAGATCCATGCCACTACTGGTGTTTCCAAGTCCTCTATCTCCAGAATGTGCTCTCAGCACTTTCCCACACTTTCCCACAACCCTGGAGGCCATCCTCAGAAATGCACTCCTGCTAATATTAGACATACCCTTCATCTCATTGGCTCTGGCAATGCTGATACTGCCCAGGATGTGACCAAGTCACTAAATAGGGTGAATGAGACATCAGTCTCATCTCAGACTGTTAGAAGATACATGAAGAAAGCAGGTCTCAAAGCTGTAGTGAAGAAGAAAAAACCTTTCCTTAGTGCTAGGCATAGGAAGGAAAGGATGGACTTTGCTTTGGCACACCAGCATTGGACCCTAGAGGACTGGAAGAAGGTTATATGGTCTGACAAGACTAAGGTCAATAGGTTGGGGTCAGATGGTAGGAAATGGGATGGAAAAGGTTAGGAGAGGGTTTTAGTAATAGGTTGATAGAGGGGATAGTTAAGTTTGGAAGAGGATCACTCATGATTTGGGGCTGCATGTTATGGGAAGGAACTAAGTTTGTGACCAAGATTGATGGGAAAATAGATGATAACCTCTATGTGAGCATTCTGGAAGATGAACTTGGAAGGACTGTGGAGTGGTATGGGCTGGAGAAGGATGAAATGATTTTTTAACAGGATAATGACTCCAAGTACAAGAGCAAATAAGCTACAGCCTGGCTTCAGGAGAACCAATTCAAGGTTCTTTCATGGCCAGCACAGTTTCCAGACCTCAATCCCATTGAACACTTATGGGATTACCTCAAGAAAAAAATAGGAGAGTATGAATCTCCACCCAAGAGAATAAATGAACTATGGGAGAGGGTGTAGGACCAGTGGAATGACATACAAGCTTCTGAGTGTCAGAAGTTGATTGAAAGCATGCTTAGGAGGATAGAAGCAGTGATAAGGGCTAATGGAGGATACACCAAGTACTAGTTATACCCTTGTATGTATGTGTTAGAACATCAGCAACAAAACTGTTCCAATGAGTAATATTGACCCAATAATTGATATTAAATGAGGCTAAAATAATTACATAATAAAACTTGATGGGATCAAAGTTAAGAAACTAGGCTATTCTCATAAATATTTTGCAGGTAGTCACTTTAACCAATTCAGAGGTGTTGTAATTTCTTTCTAAAAGTTCCAAATATTGGAACAGTTTTGTTGCCCACTGTAACTAATGACTACTGTTCAAGATAGGAACTACTATGTCATTAATTAGAAGTCAAATATGGGAATCAAAGCTAAGAGAAAAGAACTGGTAACTAGAAGACTATCATACTGCAGATCAAGTACAGGAATAGTTCAGGGCAAGAATAGATAAGTACAAAAATAGAATAAGAGAAACTAGTTAGTGAAAAGTTCACAAGGCAGGTGCTATTGCTAAATGTCTGATCAAGAGGAGGGAAAGAAACTATTTACAAGTCCATGTCATTGGAGTACTAAATACAAGAAGAGTGAGATGAAGATGAGGGTGTGTCAGGCAGGGACAAGTCTGAATGGGGAGTAGTGAAGTTGCTGATAAGGGAGAAGTCAGAGGAGTCTGACTCATGAAGCAGGCTGTGGTGTGGTGACTGTGCAGAAGATAATGATGATGAGGAGTCATGGGTGATGATGTAGATTGGCTGTGGGTATGGAGGCAGTTCATTGATTGGGATAGAATTGCTGCTAGTGGTTAGTTCAACATCATCATTGTGAGGTGTGGGCACATTGGAGTCAACTGAGAAGAGTGGCAGCAACTGTGTACATCATGGAGAAATGGAAGGTGGATCTTCTGGATGCACAGAGTTGAATTGGTAGACTTCTGCCTCTTAGAAATACAGTCCATGTGCAATCTTGTACTTGATGATGATGGGAATGACTTCTGGCAGGTATATCATGTATGGATGGATGAAGACAAGAGGTTCTCCAGTGTATGGTAACATCTTCCATCCATGGGCCCAGGTGATGTCAAAGTTGTTAAATATAGTCTGTTGATATCTTCTATCAACATCAAAGATATGGGTGAAGGGAGCATTCTCCCAGGCAATGCATAAGACTTTGGTCATCATATGGTCTGTGGAATAGAATATGGAGCTGGGGGTTGGCCAGTCTTCAGTGAACATTGAGGTGTGACTGGGAAGTCTTCTGTTGGTGAAGGCAGCATTGATGTAGACAGAGTCAGAGGATTCATTAGTGGGCTGAGTGCTGGTAGTGGAGGTGGAGTTGCAAGGGACACTTGGAAGTCCAAGCTCCTGCAGGATAGTGGTGACAATGGTTCTCTCAGGGGATGTCTGACTGGGTTCATAACACTATTCCCTTTGTTTAAAGTGAATTCCATTTCATGATTATCTTCATGTATACTGGGGGTGGGGCTGGTGGTGGTGGCTGAGAATAGTCTGGAGATGGATTCAGGATCTTCCACTTCCTGCATCAGAGAAGGAGTATTTGTAATGTCCTTCATAGAGTCAGTTGGGTGTTTCTGGTGACCTAGGAAGCAAATGCAGGTGGCAGCTCTGTCAAGGGTACTAGTTCTAGTTTCTGTGATTGATTGGGAGGCTGAAGGTGTAGGAGTTGGGTCAGTATGTCTGGTGGTTAGAGACAATATCATCAGTGAGTGCCTCAATAGTGGCAGTGATGGATTGGTTGAGGCATGTACTTGATAGACTTGGGCTTCAGGTATGATGGAGAAGGTAAAGGGTTCCATCATAGTCCCTAGCTTGAAAAGTTGGTCCTCTTGTGTAACTTCCTCTATGTCAATCAGTACATAGAGGCCACTGGTATTGATGGGTCCCTTGTAGAACAGGGTGTGGAGTGCAAAGAAGTGGAGGAGGTTGCAGTGGGAGCAGGTGCATAGGAGTTGGGATGGGTCAGCCATTAGGGCTACTGTTGCCCATATAGGAAATATGTTATGTAGTGTCAGGACTCCTTTGTATTCTTTGATGCAGAGGCACATAGCTGCTTGCATTGGCAGGTCATGGCAGTAGAGTCTCAGTTTGTGATGGAAGGCTAGTAGCTTCATTAAATCAAGGGCTTCATAGAGCTGTAAGCAGGCTATGTAGATCTGGAGTTGTAGAAGACTGGGGATGTAGGGTCCCAGGTGAGTGTACAGTTGCAAAAGGTTGTGTCCTTCCATCTCCCTGGTTGGTAGGTCTGGATAATGCAGGATCCAAAAAAGAGCTAATTTGGCTAAGTGCATTGAGTTGTATGCTGATGGAATTGAGTGAAAGCCATGCTCTAAGTTGTGTGTCCTCAATGTGGTAATGTAGTCCAGGGGGGAGGTTGTGGCTAATACAGGCAAGTCAGGCTTTTTCCATTGGATTTGGAAGTCAAAAGAGCATTCTAGCAGAATGCATGAAAGTAGCAACAGTCTCCCTGTAGATGTTGACATTCTGTACCAAAAGTGGATTCCTTTGAATAGTGGAGTTCTTGGTGATGGCTGTAGGCCAGTCCAGAAATTCTCTAAGTCATATGAGTTTGGTGTCAAGGTTGGATACTTCACTAGGGATGGCAGGTAATTCAATCAGGGATCCTCTGATCAGCCAGATGTACTCTCTTGATCCAATTTATGTTGAGTAGGCTGGGAGTGGTTGGAATGGGTGCATCATGATGAATGAGGCTGCATCCTGTGCAATCATTGTCATTGTGAAGTGCTGTACAGTGAGGTATTCTGTGAGTTCCTGGAGGCATTGTTTGAAGGGTTGGTCAACATTGTTGGCAGGTTGTTCAGTGTTAGAAGGGGTGTTAGGAGTTCCAGTAGAGTCCCCAAAAACAAACACATTCTCTACAGATTGTGTGTAGTCCCCATCACTACATATGGCTTTCGTCTCTAGTTTAATCGCCATGGTCGCTGTCGCAGCCTCATTAAACAACTTTAAAAGATGCAACATGCAGCCACTATCTAGATTACTGGAGTGTTCTGCACATCACCCTCAGGCAGGATTGAAGCCATTGCCAGCCTCATCCCAATTCACCTTCATCTGTTTAAGCTCGCCAAGTGATGCTCATTCAGATATCACACCCTTCCCCCCACTCATGGCCTCAAAATCCTCACTCACAACATTGACTACATTGAGGCCCATCATACAAAAACCCACTCCACAGCCCTTGACTTCATTTCAGATGCTCAACTCATATCTGACCATTTTTCTCTATTACACCCACATGCCAAACTGGGCCAATGCATCAGCGACATATTTCCTGATTGTATTAATTTTCACAAAATGCCCACTCCAATCAATGACACAACACATGCTCATCACCTTGAAAAAGCCTCCTGCATTCATGACTTGGCCTTCTCTTCTCCTTCTTCACTCCTTGTAGCTACAGATGGATCTGTCCCTGATTCTTCTTCTCTTTCTGCACTGTCTGTGTATTTAGTTTTCAATTCATCCCCCATGGATATTCTCTCTTCTTGTGTCCTCCCTTGTGGGGAAGTTCTGTCATCTGATGCTGAATCATATGCTCTCTGCTTAGGCCTTTTTTTTTCTATTTCCTTTGCATCTTCTCTTAAATGTAATCAAATAGTCATATTTACTGACTCTATCACTTCTGCTGAATGATTACTCACTTATGGTCCACACAGTGCTCATCAGGACTCCATTTGTGTTGCCCCACTCCTCCATGACTGGCTCTCGTCCTTTCTACTCAACCAGATTGATTTCTGGTACATCCCCTCCTCAGTGAAATGGTCACTTCATTATCAAGCCCACCGCCTCACCACCTCTATCCACATTTGTAATAACAAGTGTGCTCCCTACTGCACATCCTTAGGCTATGTCTGGAAACACTACACCAATAAATGTCTCACAAAATGGAATGATCTCATGACGTCCCCATCCTACCGTGGCCATAACTGGCTCATGCTCAATTCCACCACAATGACCCCCATCACTCTGACATATGCCAATGGTGGCTCATGGTTGAAATATTCCATGGGCGCTGATACCAACTTGTGTGCACACTTCACTCAATGCATCACCAATCACACTCCCATTGGCACCTTCAGACAACATTTCTTCCCTGGGTGCCATATCAATACATGCATGTGTGATGGTGAAATGCTCAAAACTCGTGACCATATACTCCACAAATGTCCCAAATACCATCAACCATATGGAGACTGGAACAACATGTTCTGGCTCCAAAATTTCCTCACTGACAACCCATCAGCATTCGCTTTCACTAACCAAATTCCTCAAGGGCCAGTCACTCTTGAAGAATACAACATGTGCCATCTCTCAAGACAAGAGCAGCTACATCTACATGGAGCCCTGGATGTGCATTGAAGGACTTTCTCTCTTTCAGTTCACTTCCTGTACTATACATAGGTAGCTTGCCTCATAGCTAGCTCCATCACTCCCTTATCTCTTTGCTTTGATTTTCTTTTTCTTTTTCTTTCTCTTTTCTTTTAGTTTCGATCTTGGGACTGCTAACATGTGCCTGTTTGTAGTAGCTAGTCTATTGCAATAAAATTGGATTTAAAAAAAAAAAAGAGTTCCAGTAGAGTCAGTAGAAGGTAGAGAAATCTGCTGAGCTTCAGTGTTGCCTGTGGTTTGGAGTGGAGAAGTCAACATGTGGTTGTGGTTTCAGAGTCAGTTGTGTCTTTTATAATTGTTGAGGGTTTGCTGTGCATTGGTAAATGTGGACTGTGGTTCCCATGTATTTTTGGAGTTGGGGTATCCTGTCCATTTGACTAGGTATTAGAGCTTGTTGTGCAGTCTTTGATGATTAAAGATGGCTTCTACTTCATAGTGTTCTTTGTCATTGTGCAGTTCTGGTGGAGGGCACAGGTAGTGTTTGCCATAGAGGTTATATTTGTTAACTGCAGTGAGGAGTGCTGTGTAGAATACAGGGTGTATCTTCCATGTTTTGGGTAACTTTAGCTGGAAGTTGACTGTGGAGACTTTCTTGATGATTTGAATGATCCTTCACATCTTGCTATGAGTTTGGTTTGCAAGGGAAGGTTACAATTGTCTAGCCATACTAGGTCTTCTTCAGAGAAGGTGGGGAGCTAATAGTTGGCTGTGTGTCTTGCCATTATTTGACATACATGATTATGTGCTTGAATAGCTCATTGTCAAGCATTGATGAGTTTGTTCATTTGAGTTTCTGCAGTTGGATTGTTTTCTGGCTCTATATCCATAGAGAGTGCTTTTGGGGTGTATCCATAAAGGAGTTGAAATGGTGTTTTATTATGTCCTGCATGTAGGCAGTTGTTGTAGCAAAATTCATAAATTGGGAGGTATCTACTCCATTTGTGTGGATCACTTAAAGTGGCTATAGTAAGGTAGGTTTCAATTTCTTGGTTAAAACATTCAGTTGAACCATTAGTCCATGGGTGGTATGCTGTGAAGTATGTGGCTTGAATGTCAAGGAGTTTGTAGAGCTCTCACATTGCTCTGGAGGTGAATCAGGGGTCTCAATCTGAGATGACCTTATTGGGTAATCTATAGTGTGAGAATAGGCAGTTGACCAAAATAGATGCTATGACTTGGCTGTTGGCAGTTTTCATAGTTGGTGCTAAAATTATTTCCTTTGTTAAGCCATGGTCCACTATGGCTAAAATTGAATCAAATCTGTAGGAGGGGGGTAGATCAGTAATGAGATCCATTAAAATCTGGGTGAAGAGTCACAAGGTTTTGTGTGCTGGAATTGGTTGATAAGGGGCTTTATCTGGATGGCAGATGATTTTGTGCCATTGACAGGTTGGGCATCCTTTGACATATTCCCTTATATAGTCTGTCATTGCAGGCCAGTAGATATATTCAGCAAGTTTCCTGGTTGTTTCAGCTATTCCAGGATGTCCTGCAGTTTGATGATCATAGATATGCTAAAGTAAGCTGCAGTGTAATGATGCATCATTAGGTATTAATATCTTGCCATTGTGTGTGGGCAGCTCCTAATTGGGTGTGTCATCATCTTCAGGGTCAATCATTTCACAATGCTTCTTAATCAATTGTTTATCATGTTCCATGATGATTGCAATTATAAACTGATTGAATACAGTGATATTCTTGTTTTCTTTTTTTTGTGGTGCATAGTTGGGTCTTCTTGATAATGCATCTGCTGGTCTATTCTTTTTCCCAGGGATGTGTTTGACTTTTAGGTTCAGTTGGAATCTTTGCATGTATTGTACCCAATGAACTTGTTGCTTATTGAGGGTTTGTAGTTCTTTGTATTGAGATAAGTTCTCATAGTCACTCCAGATAATGATTTCATGGGGTGATCCTTCTAGATGATGTCACCAGGTTCTGAGGACATGGATAATGGATAACCACTCCAGTTCTGAGCAATGGTAATTGTGTTTGGTAGTGGTGAAGGCTTTTGAGTTGGAAGCTACCAGTCATCAGACTCCATTGTCATTCTTTTGGAGAGCACTGCTCCTGATGCATATTGTGATGCATCAGTCTTGATTTCAAATGGTTTGGTAGGGTCTGGTGCAATAAGAATGGGTTGTTCTTTGAATTTCTTCTTGAGTTCTTCAAATGCTTCCTGGTGCTCAGGTTTCCAGTTGAATTTGACATGTTTCAACATGAGGGCATTTAGCAGAGTGGTGTGTTTTGCATAATTGCAAATAAATTGTCAGTAAAAGTTGCAAAATCCAATAAATTCTCTAATGTTGCATGTAGTTTTTGGCATAGGCCAATTCTTGATTTCTTCTAGTTTGGCTGTGTCCATTTGGATAGATATGGGGGTGACTATGGCTCCTAGGTATTTAACACATTGCTTCTCAAATTTGCATTTTTCAGGTTTGAGGTAGAGGTTGTGTTTTTGAAGGATGTCAAGTATTCTCTGGTGATTTGCTTAAGTTCTTCCTTAGTTTTTGCATGGATAAGTATGTCATCTATATCCTAGAACTTGTCCTCTTCAGATGAGGTGTTCAAATATGTGGTCCATCATTGCTTGAAAGGTGGTGGGGCTGTTGCACATTTCAAAGAACATAACAGTTGGCTTGAATAATCCTCTTGGAGTTTTGAAGGCTCCTTTCCATTGATTGCCATCATGGATATGAATGTTGTTGTATCCTGCTCAGACATCAAATTTGGTAAACCATTTTGATCCTTTCAATTGGTCAAGTAGTGATGTAATGAAGGGTATTAGATAAGCATTCTTGATGGTGTACATGTTCAAATAATAGTAATCTTGGCATGGTTGCAATTTTCTGTCCTTCTTTTCTATGAAGAAGAAAGGTAATGCCATTGGGGATTTTGATGGATGAATGTAGCCTTTGCTGAGATTTTCATTGATAAATTTATTGAGTTCTTCCATCTCATTGGGGGTGAGTTGGTAGGGTTTGAACAATTTAGGTTCATATGAATCTTTGAGTTCAATCTTGTGATCCCAGGGTCTACTGGGTGAAAACCTGGAGGCTTTCTTTTTGGAGAATACATCAAGGTATTCTTTTGGGACAATCTTCCAGGGGTCAGTTTCTTTCTTTTGGTCTCCATATTGTTGAGCTATCACTTGTGATGTGTTGGCCTTGAAGTTAATTTCAAGATATGAATCTGGTTCAAGGGCAATCTGATTGATTTCTTTGGAGTCAATCTCCATGGTTTGTATGAGGTTAATAAATATGTCATCAGGTTGTTCAGTTTGCCATTGTAACATTTTCTTCTTCCAGTTGATATCAGGATTATTTTCTGTTAATCATGGTGTTCCTAAGATAATCTAGGGTTTACCAAGTTTGGTTATTTGTGCTGTGAGTGGGGTAATGAGATTGTTGATTTCAAGATTAAGAACACATTCATATGTCACTGTTTCTTGTTTATTGATGGTTCCATCTGCATTTCAAATTTTGATAGGCTTTGGTAATAGAGTTGGTTGAAGTTGCCATTGGGATACTAAGGTGTCATCAATAAAATTTCCTGCTGCTCCTGAATCAAGGAGTGCTTGCATTTTGATACTGAGTTTATTTGGATGGTGGAGTGTGGCTGGGAGGTAAAGGATTTGGTTGGTTGGCATTATCATGACTTGGTTGATCACTTCTTGTCTTGCAACTTCCTTCTGACCAGTCCTAGACATGAGATTGGCTAGTCCCTGTGGCTGAAATCCTTTCCTTTTTCTTTTCCTTGGATTTCATCATTGTCATCATCAGATTCTTCTTTGACATTGTTGAGGTATCTTTGTTTGGATTTTCTGCAAAGTTTTCCTCCAGTTCTATTTTTTGAGAAGGCTTGTCAGTTCCTGAATTTCTTTCAAAGTGGGCATGTTTGGGCATAATGCTTTCCTGTTTTGCATATGAAGCATAGTCCTTTGCTTCTAAGTTCTCAAAGCTCTTGGAGTAGCAGGTTGTTGGGTTCTTCATTGAGTTTTGCTTCAATGATTTGATTAACTTGTTCACTTGAGTAGTAGTTGTTGTTGGATGATACTTTTGAATCATCTTTGTCTGAAGAATATTCAGGTTTGCTATCTGTTCTATTAAGATTATTGAGCTTGTTTGTGAGGATGTTGTCAACATCCATGGGACCATATCCTAGGGGGTTACAAGTTGCTTGAGTTGGCATATATGTGCAGAAGTTGTAGCTTTTGCCTGAAACATGAGATTTTGAATGTTTCTTTCAATGAGTGTTCAGGTAGGATCTGTACAAATGTCTTAGGTTGCTAGCAAATGATTGAAAGTGCACCAGTCCTCCTGTGCAGTGAGTGGCTGTGCATACAGCTTTGGAGTCATTCTCTGCTGGGCTTTAGTTAATGACACCTTTGCAGTAATACAGGTCCAGTCCTTTAAGGAATAGTGCAACTTTGGTCTCATTATGACTGACTTCTGCTTGTGTGCATAGATTTTTGAACTGGTTGATATACTCTTCAATGGGTCATCCATTTTGTTTGAGATGTGTGAGGCAGTCAATACTGACAACAGTGATAGAGGCTTGTTTGAATGAATTATCCAATTCAGTGAAGAATTATGCAAGGGTTTAGGTGGTGTTGAAGATGTTTCTGATAGTTCAGGAGGTGACATAGGCTTCTTTCCAAGTGACAGCTGGTCCTTGCATATTAAGGAGGGCAAACATGATTTTAGAGGCATCAGTAGAGAGATTTGTAGGTTAGCAGGTGAAATAGATTCATAGATCTCTCTTCCACCTTTGGTAATTGGATGGGTCTCCATAGAATGGTTCAGGTTTCTTGACTTTTGGGTCTCATTGGGTTGCCATGGTGAAATGTACTGGCTGAGGTGATTGATTTCTAGCAGGTGAACTGGGATTTGAGGGACAAGGGTTGTATGGGTCTGGTCCATACTTGTCAATGAGGTTGTGGAAAATAGACATTCATTCAGTAGGGGAACCTCCTCTAATAAATTCTTGTTGTTCCTGGGTGAATGAGTAGTACCAATCTCAGTGTTCTGGAGTGAGATTGAAGGAGTCAAAGTCTGGTTGCTGTGGGGACTCAGGTTGGTGTTGTCCTAAGTGTTCTGACTGTCCTGAGTTGTCAGATTTGGTGTTGATGTGTTCTGTATCTCCTCTGTGTTGAAGAAGGGGGTTTGGCTAGGTTGGTTGATACAGTTCCTCAAGTGCTTGGCTAATCTACTCAGAGCACTGTTCAATAGAAGTTTGTCTGATGATTCCTGCAGGTGCACTAGTCAATGGCTTGATTGGTGGGAATGAGTTGTAGAAGGATTCCACTCATTGGATTGGGGCAGGTGGTGAATACAGGGTTTGCTCCAGTGTGCAGGTACAAATGCAGAGAGTGGGATCTGAGGGCAGGGTTGGCTGATGAGTGGTTTGTTTGGATTTCCAGGGTCATCAGGAGGTAGATTGGTCAGAAGTGTCCTGGGGCTCTTGTCAAGCTTGTTCCTTTCCTCTTCCTAAAAACAGCTTGCAGTTCTTAGCTGGTTATCTATAGTGTTGAAGTGAGTGGCTGAGATTCTATCTTGGTTCTTGAGTTTCTCCAGAATCTCTGGCAGGTACAGCTTTCATTCTGATATGAACCCAGTTGTACTTCTGGGCAGTAGCAATTTCTGTATTGTGCAATTCCACTTGTTGTGCAAGGGGTCTATCTTTCCTTTCTGGTTACCTTTCTATTGGATACCCCTTCTTTTCATGTGGCTTAGAGTTATTCCACAGCATGGCAATTGTAACCCACAGCTGGTCTCTTGCTTTGGTGGAGATTTCCTTCTACTTTCTCTTGAGTGATAATAACCAATTACCATGAGGTGTTTCAAAGTTGGCTTGCCCTATGTTATTGGTCCTAGCTAAGCACCAGGTTGTTTCAAGGGAATGGCCAAGGTTCCTACAATTTGTCAAATCACTTTGACAGAGCAGTTTCCTCTCTCCAATCTGTAGGCCTTTAAGAGTCTGGATGCTATCCAGAGTCACTGTGTTCAGGTGTATCTCCTGTCATAGATTTGCAGTCTACTTGCATATCTGATCTAGTCCAAGTGGTGCTAGTTTGTGATGGGATTAGAGCCCATGACACCCTAGAGATATCATGTGTCTTCTAGTTGCTTACAACAGACACAAGGGTCACTGAGGGAAGCTTCTTATATAATGTTAAGGTACTGTCCTTATCACTGGTCACCTAGCACTGCTAGGAGGCAGCTATCTCAGTAGATGGTTCACAGATACTAGGATCTACCAAGAAGGATTCCAGTAAGTAGGTGGTAAGGCAAGTGTCCAGTTAAGCACACTCAGAGGTCAAACTTCTATCAGTCAAGAGTATGACCAATAGAGAATTTACTACCACACTGATCAGAAGTTAACATCAAAACTGAATGATATGAATATTGTTTGATTTCTGAGAGTTTCTGAGAATATAGGAAGCTTATACTTCCCTAAGTACAATCTGGTATTTAACTAATGACTACTGTTCAAGATAGGAACTACTATGTCATTAATTAGAAGTCAAATATGGGAATCAAGGCTAAGAGAAGAGAACTGGTAACTAGAAGACTATCATACTGCAGATCAAGTATAGGAATAGTTCAGGGCAAGAATAGATAAGTACAAGAATAGAATAAGAGAAACTAGCTAGTGAAGAGTTCACAAGGCAGGTGCTATTGCTAAATGTCTGATAAAGAGGAGGGAAAGAAACTATTTACAAGTCCATGTCATTGGAGTACTGGATATGAGAAGAGTGAGATGAAGATGAGGGCATGTCAGGCAGAGACAAGTCCAAATGGGAAATAGTGAAGTTGCTGATAAGGGGGAAGTCAGAGGAGTCTGACTCATGAAGTAGGCTGTGATGTGGTGACTGTGCAGAAGACAATGATGATGAGGAGTCATGGGTGATGATGTAGATTGGCTGTGGGTATGGAGGCAGTTCATTGATCAGGATAGAATTGCCATTAGTGGTTAGTTCAATATCATCATTGTGAGGTGTGGACATATTGGAGTTGACTGAGAAGAGTGGTGGCAACTGCATACATCATGGAGGAATGGAAGGTGGATCTTCTGGATGTGCAGGGTCAAATCAGTAGACTTCTGCCTCTTGGAAATACAGTCCATGCACAATCTCATACTTGATGATGATGGGAACTACTTCTGATAGGTACATCATGTATGGATGGATGAAGATGAGAGGTTCTCCAGCACATGGTAACATCTTCCATCTGTGGGCCCAGGTGATGTTGAAGTTGTTAAATATAGTCTGTTGATATCTTCCATCAACATCAAAGACATGGGTGAAGGGAGCATTCTCCCAGGCAATGCATAAGACTTTGGTCATCATATGGTCTGTGGAATAGAATATGGAGCTGGGGGTTGGCCAGTCTTCAGTGAACATTGAGGTGTGACTGGGAAGTCTTCTGTTGGTGAAGGCAGCATTGATGTAGACAGAGTCAGAGGATTCATTAGTGGGCTGAGTGCTGGTAGTGGGGATGGAGTCATGAGGGGTGCTTGGAAGTCCAAACTCCTGCAGGATAGTGGTGACAATGGTTTCTCCCAGGGGATGTCTGACTGGGTTCATAACAGTACCTCAATGAAGATGTTCTGCTTCATGAACTGCTCAAGTTCCTCAATACATACAAGTTTCTACTAAATGGTGTTATGACATAACATCACTTCTTAGTAGGTCTTGTGTTCCTTTGTCAAATCAAAGATAACTATATGTGCCTACTCTTTTGACACATCTTCAACTGTAGTCTAATATTTGCATGTATATGAAGTTCACATATACCTCCCATCATCATCTTGGGTTGGTGCTTGACAATTTTGAAGTGATTAGTGAAGAGTGGGAGCTGGCTCAGTGGAGTCTTGACTGACTTCTATGCTGGAGACATCACACATATCTCAAGCTTTGTTTTTATTCTCCTGGGCCCTTTCCCTCAACATCTCTTTAATCTCATTCTCTTCTTTATCTCCACTGACATCTACCAAATCTGGTAGGCTCTCTAAATTGACTTGTGTTATTTGTACATCCCCTTCTCCACTGCTATTATCATCATCACTTGAGCTAACTTTGAAGGTAACACACTTGGGATGAAGGTATCTGTCTTCAACAAATATCACATCTCTTGAGAGGGTGATTCAGAAGGCATTCTTCACATTGTATACAGCATATCTAGATTGTCTAATAGGGAAGCCAACAAAGTATCTCTTAATTGATTTCATGTCTAACTTGTCTCACTTGTGTTTAAGCACATGAATGTATACCTCACAGCCAAAAATACAAAAATGAGCAATAGAGGATTTTTGGCTATTAGAGCTCATAGGAGATAGCATCATCTGGAATGGCTCAATTTGGGAGGCAATTTATAATATGTTCAGCATATCATATGGCAAGGGGCCAGTGCATTTTAGGAAGTTTAGAGTCCAGCAACATGCTGTAAACTATCTCAAGTACTATGTGATTCATATGTTTGGAGACACCATTCTCCTATAGAGTATATGGATTTGTCTTCTCATAATGGATCTCTTTGTTATGACCTTTGTGTTAACTCAAATTGCAACTAAGGCAAAGACTTGAGGGAAAGCAAAGGGTAGAGAACTAGTTGGTAAAGCATGAGGAATACAGGCATAGTATCTAGGGCTTATATACTGTGAGGAGAGTACTAAGAATAGATGAAATAAGGGAGCTAGGTAAGTGGTTGACTAAGATGAAATGTAACAAGGGTTGAGACACAAGATGAAATGGTATGCTGAGCAAGTGTGACCTAAATATAGATGAGACTGTAACACTCTTTTGACTTGAGGAACCTTACAAACAACTTTGATGAGTATTCTCCACTCCCATCCATATGCAGATAGTTTATCTGATACCCCATTTCCACTTCTATCCTCTTGATCAAGTATCTCATATGTAAGTCCACCTCTTCCTTTGTTTTAACAGCAATAACCTTCATGTAGTGCAAATATCTGTTAATGAACATGAGAAAATACCTTTCCTCACTCAAGCCCTTGACTGAGACTGGTCTACAAATATCTAAATACACACAATAAAGGACTCATAGACTTTCAACTGGTGATTTCTTGGAAATGGGAATACATGTTGTCTTTCCTTGTAAGTAGAGAATACAAGAGCCATCATATTTGTTGAAGTTGTGCAATTCTTCACAATTGGAGATTACATCCATCCTCTTTACTATTTCCCTTCTCAAATAGCCTCTTGATTGAACAGAGCATAGTATGCCCAAGCTGTCAGTGCCATATCTTCAGTGTTGCTGATACTGTATTTAAGATCCCCTTTGCAATGTGTACTGAGTGCAGGTGTTCTGTAGTGGCATTCAGTACCTAGAGGCCATTCTCTTTCTTTACATACCCAACTAGGTTTCCATTGTGAAACATGGAGCAAGTCCTATCTTCAAAGCCAACCATATATCCCCTTTGGTCATGCATGTCACTGATAGGGGGTTCATGCCTTGTATGTTGGGAACATAGTACACATCTCCAATTTCATAGGTAAGTGACTCTTGACCATCAATATGCATTGTAACCCTGACACTCACTAAACTAATAGCACTGATAGTCCTGTTGTCTCCTAAGGTGACTGAGACTGGTGTCATGAAGTCTTGGTGTGAGTAGAACCAGCCATTATGGCTGGTCATAGATGTCATTGCACCAGAGTTGATTATCCATTTGTTGAATAGTCTAGATTACAAGAGTTTGCTTCCACTGGCTGCCATGAATAGGTGTATGACCTTGATCTGGTCATTTGAGTCTCCATTCTTCTCAATTGCTACCTTTGCTGACTGTTTTACCCCTTTCTCCTTCTCATCCTTCACTCTCTTCCCATCTGCAGCCTGATCTGCCTTCAGCTTCCTACACTCTGCTTTGATGTGACTCCATTTTCAGCAATAGTGATATCTAACATTCTTAGACTTCTTTCCATCATTTTGTACCCCTGACCCTCTAGCTAGGCTTTGACTGAAAGAGATGGAATTGCTTCCCTTCTTCTTGGCACTTGAGAAGAGAGTGACTTGGAATGTGGTGTTGGTCCAAGATCTCTCTTCCATCAGTACTTGTGAGATCATGAAATTAGTTGTCAAATTGCTTTCAGGAGTCATAAACAAGAGCTGTCATAGAGTGGCATAAGTATCAGGGAGTGAGATGATTATAACTGTAGCAACAAGTGAATCTGCAAGGTCATGTCTGAGAGTCTTGAGTAGATGTACTTGATGGCACGTAGCATTGAACTGTTGTTCAAGTGGCATCTCCTCTGAGAATGTCCCTCAGAAGATCTCCCCAATGAGTTGGGTAACTGTGTATTACCTCTTTCCCTTGTAGCACGATTCCAGTTTGCTCCAGACTTCAGCAGCACTCTGGCACAGGATTACTCTGCTAAGCAGCTCATCCTTGAGGGTTAGGGTGATCCACACTCAAGCCTCCTTGTCCCAAGAAATCCATCTCTGAAGGGCTGCACCCTCCTTGTCTTTGTCAGAGTCTACTACACTGGGAGAATACTTCTCTGTTCCATCCATGAGTCCCATGAGTCCGTGCAGGTCCAGTACCATAGAAATATGACACTTCCGTGTTCTGAAATTGGAGCCATCATTCTCCAGAAGTGGGATATCATAAAGGTGATTGAATCCAGATTGGGCACTCATTGTGACAGTTGATCTGGGGATCTGTCAGGTGTGTGAAAGCAAAGTTGTAGGAAATGCAAGTATAAGTTTAAATGAGTGGCAATCTTCGGTAGTTAGGGCAATCATGGCCCATAACCTTTTGTTGTATGTAAACGAGCAACGAGCAATCAGAGCAATCCGAAAAATAGAAATATTCTCAGTCTTTGTAGGGATGAAACTGAATATATTGAATACCTGAAAAATAGAAATATTCTAAACGAGAGTTAGTAATATACATGGCAACGTCGGGTATACTATCTACTCACCTCGGTCTTCGTAGGGACGAAACTGAGGTGTTAAAGAAGGTCAATACGTGGCTATTCTAGACTACGCTTATGTAACGATTGTGACGTCGCAAACGAAGCGGTAAACAAAGTAAACAAGAAAGGAAACTCGTCCGTTATAAGTCCATTCCACAACACATACAACACTCATCCTATATCTATACACCATGGACTATCCTCTGAGGATGAGTATGTATTTCGTGTGTGAGTTATTAAGCTCACCTGCTCATCAACCATTGTCCTGACCCGTTCAAGTTCTCACTATGTTCGGATCCTCAAGGAAAACCCAGCAATAGCTATAAATGTGTTATATGGGCGATTACCAGGTTTACCACTTCTGTCTTACATGGCATCTTGATTCACCGTGACCTCACAAACGCAAATAGCTAGAGACTTCTGAATACATTGAGCTCAGGACAGACTTCGGAAAACAATCCCCTCATGTTTTAGTGGTGTGACCACGTGAAAGTGAGAGGTAGCTTCAGTTCTTCCGGTTATCTATAAGTGTCAAAATAGATAGAGTTTTAGCGGTTCTGGTGACGACGATAGTATAGATTGACAAAGTAAACCTTCAACGAACCTTCAGCGCTAGCCGCCGGCCCATGGACCAGTGTAAAGGCAGTCATTCCTCAAACATCGTACATGACACACACATAGCGCCTAAGAAATTCTCCCATGCAACCACTATTGTTGTGTCAAGTCATGATAAGTGTCGTGCACCTAGCAAATGTCCCAAGGCGATCATCGAATAACAAAATGTATATCACCACTGCTTGATTTACGTGTGATCCATCCAACCTACCTCTTACTACTGAAGGACACGCTGCATTAGTTAAAGAGGCACCCACAGTGGGAGCCGGGTCACCGTTCCAAATACAAAGCTTCACCATTGCGTAGTTGCGATACGCATGCGCGCACCATTCTTTCGTGTTCAAGACCCCGCGCTCAATTTCCCTGATCACCGCCCAAACACACCGCCAAAGCTAAGTGGACGTGTGCTGTTGGTTGACGAACGGACACAGAATTTCAAGGTCGAGACAGCTGTGAAATTGTACTTCCAAGCCTCGCTCTAACCGTCTTGCAAGCCGCATTACATTAAAGTAGACGGTTGGTTCGGAGCTCCACGTACAGGCACAACGTGGTTCACTAACACTAAAACCCCTGTCGTCACAATGAAGTCGCCCACAACACCCTCGAAGATTAGGTTCAACACCTACCACATGGTTGGACTCATCTCACCGCCCGCTATCGTGCTTCCAATCCCAATCATCCCCGTCACCGGGACATCATTACTTCCATTCCCACTCCCCACGTTTTGGATCCAAACGACCCTTCGTTCCTGCTGCTCCGAGGCGTAGGAATAGGCCTAGCCCTTTACAAAAACCACTCTTCCCACCGTAGTGTCACGATTATGATAAGATAGCTTCTTTTTATCAGATAACGGCCGATGAGACCGCATTTTATCTGATAACCCGGTTCGAATCTAAAAATAAACGTAGTTGAATGGAGAAAAGGGAGAGAACAAGACCGAGTAAGGACGCACATCAGCTCATGAATGTCAGGAGTCTCTCAAAAAAATATTACGTATCCCCTTTGAAACAATGTGGTTGGCAACATCCGGCAAGTTTTGGGGGCTATAGGGCTTGCTTCGGCAGGTCGGAGTCCGAGACTTCTAGGGAATCGAGATGGAGAAGGGCTGCAAAGCGTGAGCTTTGCCGTTAGCGGAAGGAGGCATTGCTTCCCCCCTTCGTGTATATAAACCCACGAACCAGACGACCTTTCCCCCTTCAAATACCGATTGACCTGAGTCTGCCCCTAAATTGACACGAAGATTATGGCGAACTCACCACCAGTTGTCGGCGTCCCCACAATCGACCTCCCCCCCACCCAAGTCGACATAACAGTGGGCTCCCAAACACCCGATCCAGACAGAGCAATCCGCGTTCTCCATGCGAAAACATACCCATACGAAGTATGGTATTTCCTCGCATGCTTCATCTTCCTCGTCTCTATCGTCAACTGGACAGGTCTCGCCCTGAGTTACTATCGCGTTCGAATTCAACGCCGACGGCCTAGTCAGACGCATGGTGAACCCTCAGCCCAAGAACCAAAGACTCGTGGTTCCATCAGCCTGTTACGTCTCCCGCAGGCTTTGGTGGACACGTTTCGCGCCTTATCGTTCCGCTGGACGATACCCATTGGCCGGTCGTATACGTTGAATCTTGCAGAAGTCATTATGACGGCAACGTATATCGCCATTTGCCTTGCTTGGTCTTTGATCAATAGTAAGCTTTGGGGCGAAGTCGATTAACAAAACATGATGGCTTACTTGGGATTATCTAGCGACCTCAACGAAAGGTGTTAAGTTTGATCCCCACTATTATGCGAACATTGCTGGGAATATTGCGTCACTACAGTTCCCTCTCATAGTGGCGTTGGGCATGAAGAACAACATTATATCTTGTAAGCCTTTACTCATCCCCTGCAGACGATTACTGACAAGGTAAAGTTTTGACGGGCGTTAGTTTCGACAAGGTGGACAGAATAATAGCGAGCACACCGATGCTTTGCTGACTACTTCAACTGGCAGCTCATCTATTTGCACGGTATGACCTCTCGTGTTTTGGTCGTTCTCATCTGGCTCCACGCAGGAGGGAGGGTAAGTTATTAATGACGACACGATAACAATTAATCTCTAACATCCGTGGTCTAAACAGGCAGATCTCGGGTGAGTCAAACACTATTTTTCAGCAAGCCAGATAGTCTCACCTAGACACAAATATCAACCACAGGCTCGCAGGAAAAGTCGCTGTGACGGTACCAGTAATCCAAGCCGGCATTCTTTCGGGGGTAGCTCTGACCCTTCTGTCGATCGTGTCTATCCAACCTATAAGAGACAAGTCATATGAATTCTTCTTGATTGTTCATTTCGTCCTGGCATTGTGAGTTTTTGTCCCAATATTCTGCTAGATGAAGAGCTGACCTACGTAATGAAGTATCTGTGTTTTGGCTGGGTACTTCCACGCGGCAAGCCTCGAGTGGGTCACTTCAAAACCAGGCAATTGAAATGCTAACCGCGCATACGGCCAGCTTCGGCGACTACATCTGGCCATCGCTTCTTCTTTGGGGTCTAGACAGGTTCATTCGGGTCCTCCGCATTGCCATCTACGCCTTCACAAAGAAGAAATCAGCATCAAAGACTTCCACTGACCCTAAGAACAACACACCCACACAAGTCCTCTCAAACCCCAAACTCGAACTCCTTTCAACACACTTCCTCCGACTCACGATCCCAACACCAAAGTTCTTCCACTGGCGCCCTGGACAGAGCGTCTACTTGACCTTCCCCGGTATCTCAGCGTCTCCTTTCGAAGCACACCCATTCACCATTGCGACGATCGACAACGGGTCTAGCAATGCTAACTTGAAGTTCTTCGTCCGAGTTCGAAATGGTGTCACGAAGCGACTGTTTAATCACGTTGAAACAGGTGCTCAGGTGAAAGTGTTGCTCGATGGACCATACAGTTCCCCGCCGTCGCTAGTTGGGTACGACACGGTGCTGCTAATTTCTGGCGGGTCTGGCGTTGCGTTTACGTTGCCTTTGTTTCTGGATTTGATCGCGTAAGTAACAGTCGATTCTCTGGTGAAATAAGTAGTTCTAAATGATCCGTATTAGACGATCAAAAAGGCAAGGTCCCGCATGTCGCAGACTCACTTTTATCTGGACAATCCGTAATCTGGGTAAGCTCCCTTCCATCCTAACGTCGTTGTGTTCCACGACTAACAAAACGCCTATACCAGACCATACCACGTGGATCCAATCTGAGCTCCTCGACGCATTACAGAACCTTCCACCCGGCCTGGTACTCAACATTCACATATTTACCACTGGAACGCCTGATGCCCATGCACAAGGCAATACTGAGGTTGAGGACGACCCCGAGGCGCTAGACGATGATACAACTTCAAGTTCTGAAATCGAGAAGGGTGACGAAAGGAATGGTACTAAGAGCGGCGACGAGAAGAATGGCGAAAGTAGCAGTAGCTCTAATAGTGCGAATGGTGTCCTGTCCCTTCCCATGGTCAAGATTCATGAAGGGCGCGCGGATCTAGACAAGCTGATCAAAGACGAGGTAACACTGGCGAGAGACGTCATGTCTGTCAATGGTACGCCCACGAGTTCAGTTGCAAGGTCAAACATATTCATTTGCATTGTCGTGACAGTCTGTGGTACACATGCGCTAGCTGGCGCGGTTCGAAAGGCAATCCGGTATCCTCGTATGATCGACATCTTGAAAGGTGGTCCGACAATTTCATTGCACATCGAGGCTTTTGGAAGCAATGTGAGTTACAGAAAAGTCCATGCTTTGTCGTCCCACTCACCATAACTACTCTCAGTGATGCGTCGCAGAGCCAACCAAAGCCATAGCCTCGCCATAGAGTAGAAGTCGCGTCTAAGTTGTACTGTACCACGATTTCCCGATATAGCGGTTCCAAATTTGTACACCACGATTTAGGGTTAGGGTCAACCCTTTCCGAGTCAGCTCTGATAATACAAGTTATCACAAATCAAATCACATTTTAAGCTCTTTCCCAATCCGCCATTAACCATGCGCTATTACGAGCAGAAATACCCAGAAGTCGACGAACTCGTCATGGTTCAGGTCCGTCAGATCGCGGAAATGGGTGCCTACGTCAAACTCGTGCGTGCCAACCATTTTCGAGAGATCTAGCAGTGAGGAAAACTGACCCATCGCACGGCTCACAAACAGCTCGAATACGACAACACAGAAGGAATGATCCTCCTCTCAGAACTTTCTCGTAGACGTATCAGGTCCGTGCAGAAGCTGATTCGTGTCGGCCGTAACGAAGTCGTCGTCGTCCTCCGTGTCGACAAAGAAAAGGGCTACATCGATCTCTCAAAACGTCGTGTCTCGCCAGAGGATATCGTCAAATGTGAAGAACGATTCATGAAATCCAAAACCGTCGCATCCATTCTTCGTCACGTTGCGTCGAAGGTTCCTACGTTGGATGAGAACGGCGAACCCATCGCTCCCATCGAGACTGGACCGCAGGTCCAGGAGTCGAAGAAGGCTGCGCGGAAGGCTAGGCAGCAAGCTCAGGAAGAGGATGGTGTGGATGTTGAGGTGCCTATGGGACCTGGGAGTGCGAATGAAGAGGAGAAGCTGGAGAAACTGTACGAGACAGTTGCCTGGCCTCTTGGAAGGAAGTTCGGGCACCCTTATGATGCATTCAAACTCGCGCTGACGTGAGTATGTGTCTCTTATCTCACGAAGTGATTCTCTCACATCCTTCTGTATATCCAGTGAACCTGATAACGTTTGGTCATCATTACCCGAACCCATTCCCCCCACAACACTCTCACTCCTGACTGCCACGATCGCGCGCCGTCTGACACCCCAGCCGATCAAGCTTCGTGCCGATATCGAACTTACATGTTACACCCCTGCTGGGATTGATGCAATCAAGAGGGCTTTAAGAGCTGGCGAGAAACAGAGTAGCGAGGCTGTCCCTATCAAAGCAAAGCTTGTCGCTCCTCCTCTCTATGTTCTAAGTACGAACGCGACTGACAAGGCACGTGCTCCTCAGCTGGAAATTTTCTTATGCTGACCTTGATACCAGTATGCTGCTGTTGAGCGCCTTGAGCGAGCTATTGAGGCAATCCAGAGCACCATTGAAGATCAAGGCGGATCGCTGATTGTCAAGATGAAGGTAAGGGCTCGGATTATTGACCTCAAATCATCATGCTAACCCTGTGTTAGCCAAAAGCAGTTTCGGAAACAGAAGAACAAGATCTTGCCCAACTCATGGCCAAGGCTGGGCAAGAAAACGCCGAAGTTTCCGGAGACGAGGACGAAGAGGACTAGATACCACGTTGCTAGACTAAAACTACACCATTTCATGACATGTACCAGACTCCTTCCCAGTCACGCGGGACGCTCTTAGATAATATGATCACGTTGTT
>JAEUWS010000198.1:0-148781 GCA_018524945.1 Podaxis sp. C-F-92630
GCAGTGAGCTCTGCTCTGAGTGCACTTACGCGGGCTGGTTTTGGGACGATGAGGAGGCGATTACAGATGTTTTCGAGGTCCAGGATAAATTGGATCTATCGATGGTGGTCAATTCAATCAAAAGTAAGTTATGCGGACGTACTTCTGAATGACAGTAGTGTCCCCGTAAAAGTAGAGTTTGAGCACGAAGGTCATACTTTTCAAGTAAAGCATCGGCCGCGTTGGGAATAGCGGATCGCGGTGGAGTTTTCAGCGCGGATAGTGAGGGTGAAGATTGATGTGGGACGGATGGTAGCTCGGGGTCCAGTTGACCAAGCGGATCTTCGGAAGCTCGCGAACGTCGGATCGAATGTAGGTGTAGGGGAAGGGCTGGTACAGTCTGAGCAGCGGCAATAGTACGTCGTCGGGCTAACGGTGTACCTGGCCGTACTCCTTCCTGGTTGTCTGTTTGTCCCAAAAAAGCGGGAGATGATGAATCGCCGCTCTCCTCAACTCGCGGACTGTCAACATCATCTGCATCATCGTCCACACTAACCGGCTCGGTCGCCTTGGGTGGAGGCGCAACGTCTGTCTCAATCATCTGCAAACTGCGCAATTCCCTCCCGTCGTCGTCAGCGCGACCCTGTTCAATGGCGATCTGACCGGTAAAGTCGGCAAGAGCTGGCATGCCTGGTACAGCTGCGAGAACGACACCGATACCGACTAATGCAGGTTCGACATGATGTCTGACCTTTTTCCGGGAGAACGGGATGTAAGCAGATAGTTTGGAGGGATACGGGGAGGTGGTCGGGTGTGGTAGATCATTGAATATTATCTCGTGGCATTTATGGAGGACGCGTTGACAGATGGTAAAGGACTGCGAATGGCGGGTGGATGAGAGGTCGTGAAGGGATGATTGCATGAACCATAGTGTCTGGCAATGGGTGAGATTGGAAGACGGGATGGTGAGCGGGCTCCAGACGCACGATCATTGCAATATGGGTCGAACGCTGGGCTGTCTCGACAACAAAGACCTCGAGAGCCCGCGACTTTGACGGACGGGTTACGAGCAGATGACTGGATTATGGCACTGAATAAGGGATAGGCGCACAGGAGCAAAGAGGATCACCATATGAACCCCCAGACATCATAGAGCTCGTGGACATTGAGTTCCCTGAGTCTGCGGGTGAGGTAGTATGTAATACCGATATTGTCTGCATATATGAGGAGATATTTGAGGGCGACATGGAGGGAAAAGAAGGTGGGAGAGAGGAAAAGGCGGAGGAGGAGGGCATGCGATGTCATTGCAGTCAGCGAGCAATTCCACCCTCCCATTATCTTCCTCCACTTCCTTTTCTGGAAAAGACACGTCTTACCACCATGAAGTCCCTCCTCGCCCTCCTCCTCGCCCCCCTTGCCTTCGCTGCAACACCCCACCAGCAGCTCGTCAAGCTCTCCCAGCAAGGAAATGGCGTTATAAAACTCGACTCCAAAACCTTTGACGTCCTCACCTCCCCAAAGCGCGCCTGGTCCGCCTCAATCCAGCTCACAGCCCTCGACAAGAGACGCAAGTGCACTCCTTGCAAGTACGTCCTCCCATTCATGTCCAATCCTTTCAATAACACTCTCGCAGAGACTTTGACCCGTCATGGAATGCCGTCGCAAAGGCTTGGGCCGGTGTACCCCAGGCGCAGCGCGACAACCACTTCTTTGCCACGCTGGACTTTGATGACGCTCCTACAGTCTTCCAAAAGGTACTCTCGACTCTTTACACGCTCAAGCACGTCTATTAACACACCTTCAGCTTGGTCTCTCGTCTGCACCAGTTGTCCTAGCTTATGCGCCCGCCGAGGGCGAGCGCGCATCTGCCAAGACCGCCCCCGCTAAATACGATTTCGCCGAGTGCGTCACGATTCCTCATTCACCCATATCACATCCACTAACCGTATACAATCTAGTGGCTTCGAACCTGGCCCACTCGCAGAATTCCTCTCCAGGCACACTCCTACTCCAATCCCCTACCGTGATCCCATCGACTGGACTCGCGTAGTTCTCATCTCCATCTTCGGTCTCTCCCTTGTACTTTCCCTTCGTTTCGCGTCTCCACTCATTCAGTCTCGCTGGACGTGGGCCTTGGGAACTATCGTCACCTCGCTCGTTATGGTCTCTGGTTACATGTTCGTCCGTATCAGGAATATGCCTACAGTCGGTGGAGGTGGTTGGATTGCTGCTGGTTTCCAGAGCCAATATGGCCAAGAGGTTCACGTCGTCGCGTTCATCTGTGCGTTCCGTATCTCGTCTATTTGACACAGTGAACTAACAAGCAATCGCAGACGGTTTGCTCTCGCTCTCCTTCCTCATGCTCACCCTGGTCGTGCCTTACCAGACCTCTCCAAACCGCCAACGCGCCCAAGTATATCTTTGGTCAGCCGTCATCATCATCATCTATTCTGTCCTCGTCTCCCTCTTCCGTGTAAAGAACCGCGGGTACCCTTTCAAGCTTTTCCTCTAAACTTGGGGACCTGGACATTCATTCATGTATTTAAGACCCTATTAGGGAGAAAAGCTCTATGACATAAAAACATATTATCCTTGCTGCTCATAAGTGATATAACAAGCATCAGAGACGTCGGGCGATCGATCAACGAAATAGAGGAGAGGAAATGGTATAATACAACGAATAAATCATCGCATACGTCCATCCAAGCGTCTAAGCACCGCTCCCACCCTCTTGTGCAAACACATCTACATACCGACTCCTGATATTCTTCTTCTGCGACGCTTGACTCTTCGGCCTGCCTGGAGGAGGCGCTCCGGGACCAAGCCTGGTACCCGTCGGTGTAGGAGGCGCCGAGTCCAACGCAGGCGGCGCCAAGTTAGATCTCACGCGCATAGGGGGTTTATTCGTGGGCGGGGACGTGCTCAAGTCAATCGCACTCGCCGACCTCGCAGTCGGTCCATTCCCATTCGCCATTCCATTCGCACCGCCAGGACCAGGCGGCTTCGGTCCTGTCATTGCTGGCGACGCTGTTTGCGCGCGCGGAGGTGGTGGCGGTGTAGCCGGTTTTGGTGCCTCCGCTCCTGCCTAAAATAGAACGTAGAACAGACGTGTCAGTCGCGTCATGACGACGTCGATGAGTTAAGATGGGAGGCATTACCTTTTTGTTAATCCAGCGTTTGAGTTCCTTGTCGTAGTAGAATGAACTTTCTTCGCCCAGGCTGGCCTTGATAGGTCCTCCTGAGGTGTTTTCGCTGCGTTTCCACCAGCGGCTGAACCAACCTGACGACTGCTGCTGCTGCTGTGCAGGCTGGGTTTCTGCTAGTGTTGGGCCTGAGTGAGTGTGCAAAATTTCCTGAATAAGGAGAACCTACCGGGCTTCTTCTCTTCCTCTTTCTTGGGAGCAGCATCCGATTTCTCCGCTTGTCCATCACCCTCCGCTGTCAATTCCTTTTTCTTCTTATTGGCATTATTGCCCAATCCCAAATCTTCCTCATCTTCCTCATATGATGAGGTCTGTTCGTGCCTCAACGACGATGAAGACGAGTGTGGTCCAATAGCAAACGTCTGGTTACTCATTGGAGAGAAGAACCCGCTCGAATCTGACCCTCCGTTGGTATCCTCAACCTTCTCAAAGTGTGCCGCAGTCGGCGTCTTCCCAGTATCTCCATACGCAGATGATCCCCACCACGTAACCTCCTGTGCGTCTGCTTCGTCTCCGGCATCGTTATACGACGGCTTCGGCGTCTGCAAATCTGAATCAGGACTGTATCCATTCGAGTAGTTACTGCCATCATAGTTGTTCAATTGGGTCTGGATGGACGGGAAAGACGTCATAGCAGCACTCGCAGACACAACCTGGGGCGGCGCAGGACCAGGGGATGTCCTCCTCCTCATGGGTTCCATCGCAGAAGACGCTCTATCAATCCCATATGGGACCCTGTTCGACATTGCAGACCCGGTCCTCGGGGGCAAAGCGTATGCAGGCGTAACAAAGGTAGGCTGGGGCGACGATCTCGCAGAATTGGTTGCCGAAGAGATGGTATTGTAGTGGGCGAATGGGCCCGCGAGACTTTGGGCCTCTGACTTCCCAGTTTCGTCTTGCGGTGATGATGGGCTGTCAGACTCGCCGGTGACCAGCTTAGTAAACCTTCCTTCGAGCCACCCTCCGATCGTGTCAAGGCTCGGCTTTGAGATCTTTCCGGCCATCCATGAATTTGGTTTATCAGAGTGAGATACCCCGGAAAGTCGATCAGCGAGGCTTTTGAGTTGTTCGAGCATCGTTGGTGTAAAGTAAGGAGATCCTCTGACGAGGGAGGCCGTGATTGCTTCACAGTACCTAGGTGGGAGATCAGAATTACTGTGGATAAGGGTAGGAAATGAGACGAACCTGCCAGCCGTGCCAAGATCGCCAGCTTCGGCTGCTGCAAAAGCACGAAGCAAGCGATAGGCCTGAAGATGAGGAATACCATGGTTAGGCTCTTGGCCTTTTGGCACAGGGGCAGTCGCTAGGGCATATTCCAAGATCTCAGTGAATATGATCGGGTCAGAGTCCCTTGAGAACGTTGGGACGGCTGCAGGGCCCTTTGAACTTAACAACGTGATCCGCGCAGCAGGGTTACCGACTCCACCGAGAGGGGACGTTTGGGGGGAAAGGAGGTAGCTATGAAACATTGAGGTTCTCCTTTACAGGAATTCAAATTCCGTAACATACCAGACATGAGCGGCTTCCAACCAACCGTTTGCTAGAAGCTGATCTCCTAGAGCAGTTAAGGCTGCAGATGCATCGTTTGTAAGCGGCGATGAAATCGTCATTGCGACAATTTCTGCCCATTTTGCGAGAGACTCGGCAGGAATCTTGGCACCGGCTACCGGGATGGAAAAGTTGGGCGTTCTAGGAGTCGGCTGGCCCAGTGTCGGCGCGGGAATAGTAGGCGCGGGAATGGGTAAGCGACTGCTCGCCTTTGTAAGAATGTTTCTAGGAACCAATTCTTGCACTGCAAGAGTGATAGCTATGGTAAGCAGCCATGACGCTATGTGAATAATACTCCTACCTGCGGCCGCTCCCTGTCCTGAGAACAGACCATATGCCATCCGGAGCCCTTCCCTTCCATTAACGGAGGAACCCTGCGTATCAGGACGTCCGGGTAATGCGAAACTGCTGTCTCCTTTGACTCCAAGCTCAGTCTTGATGAACTCGCTAACAACTTCTTTCCAGGCCTCCTTGTCAATACTACTCGCAATTACCATGGCATGTGCCCACAGCTTCTCATCCAAAGCATAATGATACGCCTGGCGACGCTCGCCTCGAAGAAGGAACTCTTCAATCTTATCTAACGCAGCCGCCCGGAGAGTAGTCACCGAAATTGGTGCCGCATCGCCTCCAGCGGCTAGTGATCCATACGAAGAGTCGGAGAGAAGTCCAGCTGCATCTACTGTAGTGGTGAAGTTGCCGCCAGAATCGCCGGTTGATAATAGACCTTCGAGCCTGGGAACCAAGGCAGCTCGGACAGCGGAGTCCAGTTGGGGTCTTCACAGGTTATTAGTTCGAGTCTATGGTGATCAGCGGTATGACTTACGTTCCGAGCAAGCGACCATCGTTCTCAACCATGATCTTCAACAACTTCACGAGAACTAGCTTTCCCTCTGCTGTACGCTTCTCAATGCTCCCGTTATGCAAATAACCCAAGCCCTGCGTGATTTCCTCTATGCGACCAGAGAGATATTTCGTGAGTTGTGTCTTCTTCGTCTTTGCTTGGGCAGAAGCAGTGGCTTTCATAATTCCGGTGCTAGGTGGTCCAGGATCCGCATGCAGAGGACCAGGAAACGCCGTCGGAGAGTCCAGCGCAGATTCTGGGATCAATTTCTTCCAGGTTCGTAACTGGACTTTGGTAGAAGTCCGCGAGGAGAGAGCAACATCAAAGCCTGTGTTTAACGTTCCCGCATCGTGGAAACATGTAACGAGTTTTCCCCCGAATCCAAAACTGACCACTGGGACACGAACTGAAGTACGTCCCAAAGGGTCATTGGCACCAACAAGAGAGGGTGAAGGCGCATAGGGTGCAATTGTAGGTTTAATAGTAGCTTCTTGTGTAGGTGACAGATCCGCGCCGTAGCCGTAAGGTGACTGCCCGTATCCCACAGCAGATGAAGACGGTTTGACGGGGCGGTTATACTGGGAAGGAACGTATGGACCTTGAGTTATGGGAGCCGGCTCCTGTGAGAGAGTGTGGGGAGTGTAAGGAAACTCGGAAACAGGCGGCAAGTACGATGATTGTTGCGGCTTCGTGCTTTGCCGACCATCAGACGAGCGTGTGGAGAACGAGCCCGGTGATCCAGTTCTCTCAATTCCATAAACATTGGTGATACGTGCGCCTCGAGGTGCATAGCGGTCATGTGCAGTGCTTGAAGGTGGATCTGGTGAGCTAATTCTATCGACAGAAGTCACAGATGCCGACTTGGATCGTGTTGCAGGGCCTTTTGGTGGAGCATATGGACTAGCCGTGTCTGCGGTTCCATTGAGGCCTGGGGAGGCTGTTTGCGTCCTCGGGATATGCTCGCTACCTGTAAATGAACCCTTCCGGGAATCCGGAGAAGCACGAGGTGGGTGGGATAAAGCATACACCGGAGAGGAAGTTGAAGGAGGTCGAGGGCTCTGCCGCGGACTTAGAACTTGTCCCGAATCCTGACTTGTTCTACGCGGGGGAGGGGAAACGGCCTTAAGGGGCCTTTGTGGACTCGAAGTTAGGGACGTGTTGGGTGAATAAGGTGATACGTGATTGACTCCGGGACTAGTGGGTGCCTGAGACGAAGCGACTGGCGGAACAGGGGGAGAATGGGACTCGGTCGCGAGCTCTTCGGGATCCGGCTGACTTTCCTGCTGATTGAATTGATCAAAGAAATCTACACCGGACTCTGATTGTAAAGATGTAGTGTTCGGAGCAGCTTGGCTGGCGTTAAGTTGGACATCACTCCCTCCTGCAGGTGCCCTATGGGGGTGTGGTACGGCCTCAGAAGCCGGCGCGTAGGATTCTGACGATCGAAGTGAGAGCGGAGCACTTGAAGTATAAGGGCCGGGGGTATAAGGCTCGGGCCCAACAGGTGGGACGTTGGTCTCATTGATCTGAGTGGATCGAGGCTGGGTTGGAGGTGGTACGTAAGTCGTAGTGTAGTTAGGCGTCTGTGTGACGGGTTGCGAGGAAGGTCGGGCATATGTTGATGATGCAGCAGGTACACGCGGGGGCGGGGGCGGTAGAGGGGGAGTGGTAGTAGGCTGATATGCGGCATAGGCGGGTGTGGCATGTCCCGTTCCCAGCTTGGCTGGCCCAGAAACGTTCCGTCGACTATAAGACGTCGCAAGAAAAGGAGGATCATAAGCGTTGGATATCTTGGGCCTTGTGACTTGCGTCGTTGTTGGAGCTGGTGGTGAAGGAACTGTGGCTAAATTCATCTTGGAAGGAGGGGGCGCCGGTGGGGAATATGACGGCGCTTGAGGGGCGGTATAAGGAGGTTCATACACTGACGTGGATTTTTTTCCGCTCGCAGCCGACGTATCAGAATTATACATACTATAAGGTTGGGTCACTGGCTGAGGAACGTATGAGTCTGGTGCGTTGCGAGTATCATAAGTAAGCGACTGGTTCCCAGGGTAAGAGAATGTGGATTGTTGGGGTGCAGGGGGTTGATAATCCGATGAAGGGACGTAGGCTGAAGCCTGGGGAGAAGCGTATGGGTCGCGAGGAGCCGGCGGTGTATATTTGTTGGCGTCATACGATGTGTTGTCTGTAAAGGCTATTAAGACAACGAACACCACCACAAAACACATGAGAATCACTTGTAGTACTGGCACCATAATATGCCTGATTCCCATCCCACTGCGATTGAGTCCCATATGTTCCATAAGTCTCCGGTATCCCACTGGCCCCGTAGGTGGAAGCGTAAGGATCAGGACTGTACCCATAGCCCTGCGCTGCAGGTCGAGTATGACTTGAATTTTCAGTTTCAGTTGATAATGATCCTTGTTCCCCGAGGCCGTCGAAAAGATTGGCAGCTGCAGACTCTGCAGAATTGTCAGCAGTGACGCCGGCGAAGAGGTTGTCCGACGCTTCTGTTCCAAGTGTTGCAAACGGGTCGGACGACGGATCCTCGGAACCAAACAGCGAAGCTGCTGCCTCTGTACCACTCATAATGCCAATAGTACAGAGACACAAGAAGGAATGGGAAGGACAGAGGAAATGAGAACTAACTGGAGCCTTAGTTCACGGTCTTCACACCGTTATTTGGCTCACTTTGGGACCCCGACACGTCACGGTCTCCGAAAAATCATGTGTCTCGCCGGATCAGCTCACTCGCACATTAAGCTTCAAAATGCTATTACCAGCAAAAATCAACGATAGAATGTATACTGAATGCACGTAGTATAGATGAACGGGATGCGAGGCCAACCAAGAGATACCAAGTCCAACGAAAAAATTTGCAAGTGTGATGAGGAATTCATGATGCAAAGGTAAACATAGTGAAGTAGACACATTCAAGGGAATTCTCCACTACAATCATAAACCCGATAGAAGATATGAGCCGCCAGCACAAGTATTGGCTACTATCAGATTCCGTTATCTTCGCGGTTGTCGCCAAAGAGCAGTCTCTCAACTGAAGATGATTTAGCGGAATGCAACGCGCGGACCAATTGGGCAACCTACTAGCAACAATATGTTTCGGCTCAATTTTGGGCCTCGGCTCGCGTTTAATGGACATGAGGTGGGACCTGACGCGGGCATAAAGCAGCTCTCTCTGGTCTCCCTCAACTTGATTAAGTGCCGTTTGGATGACGTAGTCTAAATGGCAAGTTAACCACAAAGATGAAATTTGAGGAACGGAATTTTACGTACTCCCATAAGCATCCATCATCATAGCATGAACGGGGTCAACACCGTGCTCGATGTCCAAAATTTCGTCTACTAGCTTACGTCTTGTGTCCGAATCCGCATGAACCAAGACTTTCTCTACGACGTTAGAAGCGAACTTGTGCCGGGACATCTTCAGGACAAGACCCTTCATTTGTGCTGCAATGATCACACAGTCATGAGGTTGACCATGCTGTAAAACATATTGAACGACGTAATTCTGCATAGCGCATTAGTAAGCTCCTGATAAGGATATGAACTTGAAACACTGACCCCGAACTGATCTTGCATTAGGTTGTCCGCAATCCCATGGAGTTCATCAATCATACCACGACAATAGTCGTTAGGTAGATACTCCAAGCATCTTTGCAAAACACGACAACCGTATGGGTGAACGGCAAGTTGGCGAGCAGCATCACGGAAAGCTCTCAAGAATGACAGGCGCTCGGGTGGCACTGTCATGACGAATTTCTGAATTACCTATACAGCAAAGGTCAAATCATGCCACCCGGTAAGAACAGGTTCTAACGAACATGATTACCGTTGGTATCTTTGACAACCGTGAGTACGTGGGGCTCTATCTTGCGAACAAGCTGGGTCTGCTGCTCGGCAGTGCATAACTCAATAACCTGTTGTTATGAATCGTTAGCTGGAGCAACATTATTAACGAGAGACTGTACCTTTTGGACAACACGGCAACCATAGACATTCAATGACAGGTCAACGATCTCATTCTCAACGATACGCGCCAAGCCAGCCCGCTGATCTTGTGTCCCGAAGTCCATCAACTTTTGGATTACCTAAAAAGGAAACTAGTAAACGACTATGGTTCCTGAGTATGCCACAGCCAAAAACCCACATAGTTACCAAAGACGTCCTGCATAAGCTTCATGGCGTATGTCGGAACGATTTCATCGTAGACAGCTCGAATCTTTTCCAGACCTGCATTCTCGAGCTTGGTTTGGATGAAACGCGAGCCGTATTGATCTGTGCTAAATTCGACGATGTGTCCGACGATATCCTAAAAAAGGTCAGAAATCAAATTTCAAATGTTACAAGTTGAGACCCACAGTAAGCTCCCACTTTCGGGATTTCCGAGTTCGGAACTCTTCCAAGAGATTGCTTCGGATCACCGAAGTAAGACGAAGATTGCTTGGATAGGGAAGTACACTGTTCGAATATACCGGGGTCATCGGGACGAACTGTGGCATGTGAGGTGTCGCAAACGGAACAAGATGGGAGCCCGATTCCAAAGAGCCGAAGTTGGCATTATGAGGCGGGATTAGAGGCGTCATGGATGTCAGCATAGGTGTGGGCATAGTCGGATACTGGGGTCTAATTTCAGTTCATCCCCCGTGAATAAATAACTGCAACTTACCTGAACTTCCATCTTGTCGGCGCTGGAAATATTACCCGATGATAACATTTGCGGTGTCGCAAGTGGAGACGGTCCAGGAGGTCCGTACAATAAGCCTTGAGTTGGGTAGTAGTATTGAGGCGCAGGTGGTCTCGGGTTGACGGGGTACTCATAGAGGAAATTCGGACGACGGTGTGGATCCAATGGTGAGAGACTAGGATAGACTGGTGCTGGGGTACCATTAATTATAGAGGGGGAAGAGTATGCTGGTGGATCCGAATTCGTGCGATAGGGATCATAACTAAAAGGGTTGTCAGAGAATGAGTCTCTAGTTGCTTGCGATGCTTGGTAGGGTAAATTATAATCCGGTTGAGGGAAAGAGGCATAAGATACAGGGTTGGAAGGCGGGAGATGGTTTCGTGATTGGAGGTTGAGCGCAGCTTGCCGTTGAAGATCATGGTCATCCTCAACAACCATACCCCTCATGGCTGAGCTGAGCTCATCAACATTAGGGGATCTCCTAGCAGTCTGAAGGGCGTCAAAGGTTGCGGTAATGGGCGACTTCTGGTACGCCGGACCGTACGGTCGAGTAGGGGAGTTGGTTGAAACTAGGCCTTCAACTATTCGTCAATGCGGGAATGAGAATACCCGGCCATGTCCACTGACCATTCTTCAATGCCAATGTTTGTTCCTGAAGATACATTAGTTTCTCCATGGTAGCGTCATGTGTGACCACTCACAATCCGAGGAATTGACAACACCCCCGTTTGTCCGATGGGCGGCTGCCTAGCCTTCGCAACAGAGTCCTGAGTCTGATATGAAAAGAAGAACGGGGGCATTATATACATTGCATAGGACACATACCAACTTGACGTGATCATGCACCTCGTCCCAACTCCTGCTCGTTGCAGGCCTTGACAAAGATGTCCAGTCAGTGAGACTACCACGTTGTGTGGCATCACTACGAGGGGGAGAAACTTCATGTGCACTTGCGACTGACGACCCAGGTGTGTTTCTCGGGTGAGAACCTGCCCAGACCTAAGATTAAAGCAAGTAATTAAGCCGAGGCATGTCATAGAAATACCGGCACTTACCTGCCACCCAGAATTCAAACTTTTCAGTCCACTGAGGTTACCGCCGACAGCATAGGAACCTCCAGTATTGATTAATCGTTGCGATTGAGTCTAGGAAACGCCAATTAATAATCTCACGGCTCATAACAACCACTCTTCCTACATTAGTCGGCGAGCGAGAAGGGGATTGGTTCCTCGAAGGATTCGTGGAACCAGATGGTTTACGAGAGCTAACAGCAGACATTTTGTAGAACGATTATGATTAGACTGATATGAATGAGTGAGTAGCTCGCGGTTGACAAGTAGAAAGCGCTCACTAGGGGAGATTATGCAGAACAAATATGGTTGGTAGCCGACAGATATTAAAAGCTTGCAGAACAATTGGAAACAGCAAAGATTATCCTGCACACAATAAGGTAGGTGAGCAATAGGCCGGACACAGTGTTGGGTGAGGCAAAAGGACAAGACACGGATGGGCAAAGCCGAAGAACACGAAGAATAGCAGGACGCGTATGACACAAGAAACTCACAAGGCTAGGGGTATAGGGCTGTCGAGGTACAGAGGACTGGACAGAGTGGAAGGTGTGAAAGGAGTGTGGAGGATGAACGCAACATCCACCGCCAAAAACAGGGAGAAGAAGACCAGGACCCTTAGCACAAACAGTGACTCCAAATCTCCATTCAGGAATGCGAGCGTGCCCGACGGAATTAAACCACCATACGGAGGCATTTTCCAGGAAATATGAATATAAAAATTATATACCTCGTTTCAACCCGACCAAATAAGCTAACGCACATCTGAATTGGATCTTGATCTATTTTCAGGTCCCCGTTAGTAAATCTTAAGGACAAGCATGGACAAACACCTGCTTCTCGGCGAGTCGTGTCTTGGTGGCGGACTTGTCCTGTACGCGGTCCGACCATTGAGATGCCTTCTCACTACATGCTACGAGTAGCGCCCCTACACGTTTCTGTCCCTCCTACTTACCAACTTCCTTCCGGCTCGCATAGCGCATCAATGACGTAATAAGAAGTCCCCGCAGAGCGGCAGTCAGAAGCCCACCCTTGTCAATCCCTTTCATTTTCCCACACCTGTTACACTCTACAAAGGTTACCCTCCATTCCAAACTTTTCATAAAAAGCGGATGGAATGGAGTGACAACTCCCGAATTCAGCCTTGACTGAGCATTCGCAGAGACACACTCGGTCGTTCCACGGCATGGCTGGACGCTGAACATCGCGACTCATATGCCACCAAGCTCCAAAGCCACGGACACCCGGCTAACGAACCCGACTGGTCTAAACACCCCTGATATCGGCGGGTCAAATAGATCTATGACCAAATATGAGGTTAAACCACATTCAAGTTTCTACAGTTTCTACGTCCACTGGCATAAAAATTTTCCTGTCCAGTTACGTGAAAAGGCTGTTCTGGATATCTCGAACCGAATTGAACGCCCAACCTTTGTCAGAAAACCGCAGGTATCATTTTGTTGCACGACTACCGACTAGTTGAGTTGTCCCTGGTCCGTCGATGCGAACTTTACCACGATGCCAGTGCCACAATTTCGGTTCAAGCATACTGTAGACACTCATAATTGAGGGATCCGAGATTATATTTCCGGAGGACCAGCCATATCCGTGAATTATTAATGCACTCCGGACCACAATGATAGTAAATGCTATGCGAGATATAGACTGGGTATGCGAGAAGAGTAAGAGGGAGCGAGAGGGGCCAGAGCAAAAAGTGACACGACAACAATTACTCAAATTTACCGTGATGAATTGAAGAACCAAGACGCTCGTTTCGCTGGAAGGGAACGATTAGATCAGATCATCAGTACCGCACCTAGCCATAAATGAATATATGAACAAAGGTGACATACCACTACTATTAGTAGATCAAACGGAAGATCCACCGCAGTCCCGTTAGAGATAGATCATACAGAACGAATGAATGGCTTACCCAGCTTCTTCGTTCTGCACACGATTCAACTGATTGGAGGTGACTGAGGGTCCAGTAGGAGTGGGTGGTGCCGCTGCTCCACCTCCACCTCGCAGAGGCTTCGCGATCCGACCAAAGCCCAGTGGTGACGCGGCAGGAACCTTTTGAGCTGTGGAGAATTTATCAGGAATATTACTCCGCAAACCATATTTCAGGGAAGACAAACCTCGGGCTTGGTCCAGACGCTCCTTAACCGCCTGTAGTTGGGCCTCGAATTTCTGGTTTTGCGCAGACAACCGGCGATCGGCATCCTGAAGAAGGGCCTCCAAGTTCTGGATACGTTCGTTACGGGCAAGTAGCTTTCGTTCCGCAATACCAGCCTCCTTCTTGAGCATGGAATTCTGATCCACCAGCTGTTTTGGAAGAACCAGTTAGCGAGTCCGATAATGATCGAGGCGAGCAGACTAAACCTGTTTCTGAACGAGTGTGAGTTGCTCAAGGTTCCGCTCTAGGAAGGCCATCTTCTTCTGTTGGGCCTTGCTGTTGCTATTACGAATGACATTATTGTATTGTTCCTTGATTTCATCGAGCTGGATTTCCAACTCGACAACCTTTTCCAAGAGCCATTAATCAGAGTGGTGGAAAAACACACAAAACGGATGCAACTTACCTTCTCACAGCGATTCTGTAGATCGCGCATAAGGGACTTCTTTACGCCATCAAATTCTGCGAGCTGAACATTAATCGCCTTTCTTGTCCGCTCAAGATCTTGGGCGCTCTCGGCGAGATTTTTGCCACCCTCAATCCCAGCAGAAGTAACGGCGAAAGCACGCTGTGCGACCATTGGTCAGAATTCGAGCTACAGGCTAATCATTGAAGCCCACCTTGAGTTCTTCGTTCACACTCTTGAGACTATCAATATTACCATTAAGCGTACGAATCTCGTTGCTCCTCATCTCAAGTTGTTGTTTGAGATCTGCAACTTCGCTAAGATGAGCATCCCGCTTAGCAGCATACTGAGCTTCAAGCTTATTCTGACAACACGCGAGCATCAGTTCAAACCTGGAAGCCAGGGACGCGGAACGAACCTTGAAGTCCTGCATGGATTCGGCATCAACGGACTCTTCATCATGAATTGTCTTCTCTATTAGCATGATAGTCAACCAGACCCTCCACGATTCTTCCCATCTTGTAGCCATCCACTTACCTAGCAGCTCCTCGTAGTCAGCCTCCAACTGAGCGACACGCGCATCCAACTCATCTTTCCTCCTAGCAACCATTTCAGTTTCCTCTTGGCTCTGGCGAAGTCTATCAAGAGTTTCCCTCAGCACTGTCTGACCCTCCGCGAGCTGCCTACGAATAGCGGTCAAATCCTCCGGGGTCAAAGCGCCGGCTGCTCCATTATCTATGCTGTCAAGCTTAAGGAGGAGTTGTCGTAACTGTTCGTCCTTCTCGGAGAATGCACCTTGCTGCCCAGGTCAATTAAGAGTGAGCCTAGAAGTAATTTCACAACTGCGAGACCAATACCCACCGTGTCAAACTTGGCCATCATCATCGCCATTTTCTCTTGCTTGCGCTTCTCCTTATCATCCGCAGAAGAGTCCTTCTGTGCCAACTTCAAGTCTGTGAGTTGTTTCTTGAGAGCCTCGAGTTCTGCAGTGGTATCGTTGTTCTGCTCGCGCAAAGTCTCGATGGTGATGTTACCCTCTTTGGCTTCGTAGTCGAGGCGTTCAACTTGCAACCTGAGCTCGTTGAGTTTCGTGGACATTTGCTTGTTTTCCTGTACGACGTCGGTTAGCAGCTACCTTAAACATCCAGCACCGATTAGGAGTCTTACTTGGCTGACGGACGCTTCCTGCTCTTTCAAGAAGGCAAGCTCTTCCTTAAGTTCCTTCACCAGTTTCTCAGCAGCTGCCAATGCACTCTCCTTCTCCGCCAGAGCATCGCTAAGCTCGTTCTCCCGCCTCAAGAATTCTTCACGTTCATCCTTATCCAATGCAACAACTGTCGGTGTCTGCGGCCGACTCTCTAGGTCCCTCAAGCCTTCGATGGCAGGATTAACCGGGGTCATGCTGCGTGAACTCGATATTGAGGCTGACGGTGTGGGTGACGTAGGCGCCTTCTTGGCGGGAACGGTGCCTGGTTTTCCAATCGATACCCATTCGGCCTCGTCGACATGTCCACCCGAACGCCAAATAGCGAGTTCCGCTTCCAAGGCAGCGATGTGTTTCTGGTAGGATGTATTCGCAAGTTGAGCTTTCTGCAACAAGCCCTTGAGTTCCAAAGGCGACAATTCGGCGTTGACACGGGCAGAGTTCTTGATAGATTTGGCGCGAATACCAAACCGGAGAGTCGACAAGGTTTCGGCTTCGTTGTAGGAAGAAGGCGAACAGTTGATGATCAGTGTCGTTCGAGAGTTACCACCGAGGGATTCTTGTAGGATGCGAGTGAGTTTTGAATCACGATAGGGGATATGCTTGGCCTGATGACGGAAGGAGGGTCAGAAAATAAGCGTCCGCAGAATTTCTAGAATTGATTGACCTTTTCCGTCAGCGCGTTAATGACCATACCCAGGGCGGAAAGAGATTTGTTGATTTTCTTTGCTTCCTCCAGGGTCTGCCCAGATGCTCCTGTTTTGCCAACTTTTTCCGAACCTGCAAGATCAACAAGGTATAGGTTACCGGTCTTCTGAGCCCCTGTTTCTGTGTTGCGTTGTTGGATCGTGATCAAGAATATCGAGTGGGAACGAGACGATTCGGCATTCATGTCTGGCGAGGACGTGAGGCACGGATTAAATTAATCGAGGGATAAGGCTTCAAGGCTTACTTGTTGATGTCACCACCCTCGCTGCACCACCAGTTCTCATAATCTCGTACACCTCCCTTGCGCTGCTGACATAGTAGTCGGACAAATTCTTGACATAGACACCTCTTGACTTTTCTTCGTGCACCTGAAGATTATCATTTTGCGCTACGAAGTGTCAGATCAGCATGATGTAAAAATGGGAATGTTCACATACGTGCGAGCAAATCGCGGATTTTCTCCAGATAAATTTCCATGTACGACACCTTGACGAGATATTCGATGTGTGGGTCGCTTTCTACGATGGATTGGAAGATCTGCTCAGTGATTCGAGGTATAATTCCTTTCAGCTCATCCGAGTCTATATCAGCACCCTATAATTCAACATTAGAACTCCCATGCGGGATCCCAGTTGAAATCACGCACCATCATGGTGAACGTCTTTCCACTTCCAGTCTGTCCATAAGCAAAAACCGTTCCGTTGTATCCATCAAGAACATCTGGTCATTCGAGGGGACAATGGTTGATCGTTGGTTCAGGTTGGTAGGAGGGTGGGGCTGCATGAGCAAGGCGCAGATAGCGAAGAGACTAATTAGGTACCTTTGACAATGCTAGAGACGACAAGCAGTCAGAAGACGAAAGGGTCCTCGAATCAAGCAACTCACTCCTTGACACCATATTCAAAGATTTCGTGTTGTTTAGTTCCCATCGGGAAGACTCTGTCGAACGTGAATCCATCTTTCTCTGGCCCAGAACTGAGCTGAGCGGATTTCATGTGCACAGTTTGAAGGTTTTCATTGAAGGACACCACCACCTCGCCACCTTCGCGAGCTTCGATGGCATTTACAGGACGGAATCTAGGACCAATCGCATTAACTCAGGAAGATCCCGCTGAGCGGCACACACTCACCGACAGACGACCTTAATGTTGTTGCTGGTCGAACTCGTCATGTTGACGGGGCTATAACGAGGATGATATGATCAAGGAACGCGTCAAACGCTTGAAATTAGAGACTGAATATCTGAAGAGTATCAAAAGAAGGTAAGAGTAAGACGTAAGGTCGAGCGGGTGATAAGGTCACGGTGAAGTAAATGAGGTGGTTGTAAAGGAAAGTGCTGTCCGTGTTTGCCGTTGTTACCGTCCATCATCCACTCATTTCGCACTGCAACCTCTTTTACAAGGAAATAATATTACAGCTGCACTACCGAAGCTTCAGATATATCTAATATACAGTGACCACCAAAATCTAAGGAGAGCCACGGCAAGTCCACGAGGAGAGATCTTACTCATCATCACTGTCATAGGCCGGTGCGCGGGTGGCACGACTTGACGACGCAGCAGGACGACGGGGAGCATCTTCACGCTGGGCCGCATCTGCAGCGTCAATCCATTCCGAGTAGATGTCAATGGGTTCCGTCAAATCTAAACGTAAACCCAAGTCAGCCACACCAAGTTTGACAGGAAAGCAGTAGCTACTGACGATTAACTTTGCTCTGGTACCGCTGGTCACAGACACGACAGACCAAGTTTGCTACACCTTCCTTCCTGTCCATGCGTACGGTAACAGACTTGTCATGGTGGCAGAATAAGCAGGTGAAGGTTGTATCTGTCCAGGGACAAAAGGTTCAGTGCTCGAGTCACAATAGGTTCAAGGGCAATGTGAATTCACCTAGCGGTACTTTCTGGCGTGCTGGAGCCGGTTTTCTGGAAGACTTTTTACGTTTGCCCATTGAGAGACGAAGATCCGCACGACCACTGCCTTTGGCTGGAAACCTCAATTTATGCGTTTTACAATTATGCTGCATGTGACTCCAAGTCGAAGTCTCGATCACGTGATCTAGCGCGTCGTGATTGTTGGTCCTCAATCGAAACGGCATTGACGCCATCCCAACGATTCCCGACTCCGGATCCCCTCGACACCGCCTTGCTAATAGGCAGACGCAATGGCCTCAAGGCGACCTGCTTCAAAAGCCAAGGTCGCTAACACCCTCCTCGCACCGCCGCAAAACCGTACACGATCCGTACCGAAGGCCACATCTTCTGAATCCAATGTCGCACACAACCCGAACGCCACAGTATTCTCGACGACATCAAGTCTCACATCCCAATCGCAGAAGAGCTCCGAGAACTCAGAGTCTAATATTCAAGTCGTCATCCGCTGCCGCCGTCGTTCCGATCGCGAAGTTCAGGAGAACTCGCCTATTATCGTTTCTTCGAGTGGAGCCAAAAGTAAAGAAATATCTATTGAGACGGGGGCACCGCAATCCAGTCTGGGGATTGTTACACTACCCCCTATCCGCACCTATCCATTTGACCTCGTCTTTGGTCCCGAGGCGGACCAAGCCATGATCTATCATGACGTTGTTAGCCCAATGCTGGAAGAAGTCCTCACGGGCTACAATTGTACATTATTCGCATATGGCCAGACTGGAACTGGCAAAACGTACGTCTATTCTACTCCCTGCTAGATATATGCTGGACCGCTTCCCAGATATACTATGCATGGTGACCTCAAGCCGACACCCATGGGCAACCCCTCACCAGACGCGGGAATGATCCCAAGAGTTCTCTTTCGCCTCTTCCATTCCCTCGAAACATCCAAGTCCGATTACAGCGTTAAGATATCATACATCGAACTCTACAACGAAGAACTCCGTGATCTACTCGCTAACGACCTTGCGCCTCCGACGGGATCCACTCAGCCTATGGGGATGGGAGCAAAAGACAAATCCTCCGAAGGCCTCAAGATTTTTGACGAGGCTGGCAAGAAGGGCGTTTTCATACAAGGCTTAGAAGAAATTCCCGTTAAGGACTGCAAGGATGCTTTAGCTCTTCTGACGAAAGGCAGTGAACGGAGGCAAATTGCCGCCACCCGTTTCAACGACCATTCCAGTCGTTCGCACTCGATCTTCTCCATCACTGTCCACGTCAAGGAAACCTCCAACATAGGTGACGACCTACTTAAAGTCGGCAAACTCAACCTCGTTGACCTTGCCGGCTCTGAGAACATCGGACGCTCTGGCGCTGAAAACAAGAGAGCTCGCGAGGCTGGCATGATTAATCAATCTCTCCTCACTCTCGGTCGGGTCATTAATGCATTAGTCGATAATGCCCAACATATACCTTATCGGTAAGAATATTACTTTCCCTTACATTATATCTACTCATTCACGTCAGTGAATCTAAGCTCACTCGCCTCCTCCAAGACTCTTTGGGAGGACGCACCAAAACCTGCATTATTGCCACTATTTCTCCCGCACGCTCCAATATGGAAGAAACACTATCAACCTTGGACTACGCTCTTCGTGCCAAATCCATCCGTAACAAACCTGAAGTAAACCAGCGTATGACACGGAATGGCCTTCTCAAAGAGTACATAGCCGAAATCGAACGGCTCAAAAGCGATCTTCTTGCGGCAAGAGAAAAGAACGGTATATTCTTTTCCGAGGAAAGCTGGAACCAGCTCAATGCCGAGCAAGAGTTGCGACAAACCGAACTTCAAGAGGCAAAAAAACAAATTGAAATTGTGGAAAGTCAGATGCGGGCTGTTAGAGAGGAGTTCGAACAGAGTATTGGATTACTGATGAAGAGAGATGAGGAATTGAAGGAGACGAAAGGAAAACTGGAGAAGACGGAAGCTGCTTTGAGTCAGACAGAGGGTCAATTGCAGGAGACGAAAGTGGCCCTGGACGAAGAGATCATAGTGCGCAAGGCACATCAGAACACGGAGGTGAAGTTGAACGATGTAGCAGAAGAGTTGAAAAACGTTGCGGCCGAAACCTTACGCGACATCGGTGGCCTCTTCCAGAAGCTGGGTATGTCGAACTTACATTCCTATTAAATCCCTTTCCTGATCATAACTTTGTTTGCAGAGAGAAAGTCAAACGTCCTTGAATCCAATTCGACGACTGTGTCCAAATGCGGCAACACAATATCCTCCTTGACAGAAGTAATCTCAAAGAAACTTGGTGACCTCCACCAGTCAATGGCGGAAACCGCGGTGAAGCTTCAGACAATGGTCAGGGAAGCCGAAGTAACCGAGCTCGAAAAATTATCATTACATTCCCAGACCATTGGCGAGCAACTCGCTCAAATACAGACCGCGCTCAGCAATATTCAGGACAATAACAAAACTGAAACCGAGGCCCTGAGGACCGCCCATTCAACCCTCGACGAAATGCAGACCACTCTCAAGAACGAATTTGTCTCATGGGGTGCTAGTCTCACATCGACGTACTCGACGATTTGCGACGACCTCCAGCAATCCAGCCAGAGAGGGATGGCAGCAGTGGAGAGGGCCCTCGGTGACGTCCATTCCGTGCTGGAAGCCGTCCTCCGGGACGTTCAGGAATACATTAAGGGCGAGCTGGGGTCGCTGGAACAGTCGCGACAACTGACGAATAACGCTGCCCAAGCCGAAATTGCGCACCTACGGCAACAGAATGAGGCGCTCATACAAACACTCAAGAGCGAGAAGATGAAGGCAGACAAGGCGAAAGAGATGCTGATGCATCGGATGTCGGAGATGTTGGACGCGTTCATGAACGAGCAACACTCCAGGTTGGAGGAGAGTATGAATGGCCTGCGTGATCAAAATGTGAAGGCGGAGGGTGCATTGGAGTCATACCTCCAGCAGCAGGGTGGCCTGTTTGATCAGATGGTCTGCAACGGAAATACGGCCAACACAACGTTGCAGAAGCAAGGTACATCTGCCAAGCGGACTCGAGACGGTGCATTTAAGGTGAGTATATGTCCCGTTACTTCAGATCTTGGTATATGATTTCGCTACATCAACTACCTCAGGCTCTCGATCATACAAAGTCGACGATCAAGGAGAAGTCACAGGCATTGCGCGATCAGTTGTCGACATCTATTACCTCTCATACAGCTTGGGTGACAGAGAAGACAACGACGTATGCTGCGTCAACATCCCAGGGCACGTTTGCATCCATCCGACAGCAATGCATTTGCACTAATCTGTCTTTCTCTTAGCACTCAAACAGCACTCGAGAGCGAAGCGAGCAAGGCTCGAGACAACAGATTCATTAGGGCGGGATATCCAATCCTATTATGGACAACTTCAGGGGGACCTAACGTCCAGTTTGGACAGTCTGGGACTCTATCTCGGCAACATCACTGCAGAGGTACGTCACCTTCATTGAACCCCATTTCAAATGACTAAGTCTGCCTGCTAGGCATCTTCACTATCGGAAAACTCCTCGAGCTACTACGACAGCCTCAATGATGATCTAAGCGCGTTACATGCTATTAACCAACAATTGGGGGAGCATGGCACTCGGCCTGACATATCCACAGGAACCACGCCACAGAAAAAGGCATGGAACTATGTAGATCACTGGGACATGACACAAAGCCGTGAGGTACTCCTACGGAAGAACACAGACAAAAGCCCAACACCAAAAAGTGGTACATACGTCACAGAACGTATCTCTCTTCCCCCCGACGAGGATGAAGAGGACACTGAAGCCGAAGATTTCACCCAAAAAATCCCTGCCCAAATTCCCATCCCTGTCCCTGTTCCCCACATTCCTCGATCGCCTACACCAAGCAATTCATCAGGATCCACGATGGTTACGCCTCACGACAGTCCAGAATCACGGGCTCCTTCCGTTGCGTCAAGCGTGCGGAAGTCGATAATGGAGCCTCCCCGCCCATTGACGAAGAAGATTGCCGGTGCTACCGACCCCTCGATTGTACCATCTACCGCTCCTCTAGTAGATTCTCGGCGGAGAAACGTTGTGACCAGCAGGCCTTCCCGCCGCTTTGTACGATAGATTTTGTACTACGTCACTTACGGACTTCTTGCTGCATACTGTAACTTATACCACCTATTCTTGACTTTATTCCAACCCACGGCTTAGGAAGCTGTTTACATAAGCAGTACGCAGTTCCGTTGTCGTTCGGTTGTGTGCCATCAAGTTCGCAGCGCGACCCTGAACCCGTTCCTCCAACCTACCTCTGTTCACAGCCATGGCAGCAGGTCTTAGAAGTCAGTATGATTATTACTGCAAACTTGTTCAACGTTTAAATAACAGATTGATAGCTGTTATCCTGCTCTCTTTCGTCCTTGCTGTTGGGTTCTTGTTGATCATTCTGTCATGTGCACTGTGGTCCAACTGGCTTCCTCTCCTCGTCGGTACGTGTCAACCCTTGGTCTGTCGCATCCATTATTTTGTCACTGAAATCTTGTAACTCAGCACTGACATTCGTTCTCGCACCGCTTCCAAACGCTGTCTTCTCCCACTGTGGCTCGGATGAATTCTCATCTTATGAGAACTCGGGCGGTCCAATTGATCTTGGACGTTTCCTAACCTCACTCATCGTTGTCACTGGTTTTGCGCTCCCAATAGTTCTTGCACACTCGGGCATCATCGACTCAAAAGCGTCAGCTATGTCGATCGTGGGTGGAGGGTATGTCCAGACACTCCTTGCTCACAGCTTTCTCTTTCTCTTTCTGACCGGGTTCATCCAGGCTTGTATACGGCACCATTCTTGCTTATTCTGCTGCGTTCAATCAAGTTGAATCAGAATATGACTAGCTCTTACATCTGTGACGATACCCTCTGAATCTGGACCGAACTCTTTTCGAGCCCTGAGCCGCATCCTGGCTTACTGTCCTGTTGTGGAGTCAAATCTCAATACTGTGTACTATGTAGATGCTATGGAAAATCTTAATTACACTACACACTACGAACCTCTAGGTGCTACAGAAGACGTACGATGAAGGTTAAATGAGGGAAGGGTCAATATTAGCTGCGGACGGTTACGGTGATCTGTGCTCTCGCGGGTTTTGTGTCCACATACGCAAGACCCACAGGTCGTAATTGTGCCATGAAGTCGAATTGACCGTCTGTGAGGAAGCAAATGGGAACGACAATCTCTCTTGAAGCACCCTCGTCCAGACGACCCACAGGTACATCAATGATGGTTCCCTCATATACCAGACAATCGCTTGGCTCGAGGTCGAGAGTTAAGCTGAGTGGCAACGAAGATGCTGTGTGATCTCAATCAGTTATGGAAGGCGCAGCTACAAGCTGAAACCTACAAGACAGGTTGGTGACTTTTGCTCGCAGTTGGAGGAATTCATTCGGCTTCAAAGGGCGTCTTCCTAACGGGCGTCTTCCTAACTCTTCACGATCCTTGTCCCCATCACTCTCTTTGCTCTCTTTGTCAGGAGAAATTAACGAGAGGTCCACTCGCGCGATATCGGAACGTAAAGCCTCTAACATAGGCAATGTCATGCGCTGCTGCCGAAGGGATATTCCTCCTGTTCGTGTACCTCCAGCCTGTTATCGCACATCAGCATTATGCAAACGAAATGCCATATTACGCTTCGACAAACCTCTTTCCAGTATCCACGGACAATCTTGAACAGAGCTTCTCTGTACCAAAACAACTCCCTCTGCAATTGCAGCTCGGCCTCGGAGAGTTTGTCCTTAGCTACCACAAACTGTCGATCAGACAGCATGGGGATAGGCTCTGAGGTCTCCTTTTCGGATAAAGCCATCCGTTTGAGAGGTAAGATAATTCTGTTGCTATCGTCATGTTTTGATGTCAATGAAAACGATTGGCGTGGCTGACCTCGACGTTGATCCGGGTGGTATGGTAGTCGTGGTGGAGGATTGGGTAACTCCTATGTTACTGCTACGTCAGGAATGGACATAAGCAATGTTAGAGGCCACGCACCAGTCTGTTCGCGCTCAAAGGTAACCTCAAACGGCGATCCATACGTATTCCGTACGTCTATCGAGAATAAACACCAACTCGTCCCATCGTCAATGTCTAAGTGATAGCGGCTTGCAGCGTTCTCTATGGAATGTATATGATCACGATAAGAAGGGAACGGGATTATGTTCATGTTTTGACACTGAAGCATTGGGTAGACGGTAACCATTATAGGGTATGATATTTGACGAGTGTAGAAATAGTTGGAGGTCTCTTCCAGATCCGTCCGGTGGGCATAGGAATAGGAAACATGGATGGTACCATTGGTGCTATAATGATGCCAATTATTAGGGGTGGAGGGTAAGCGGAAGCCACAGAAAACACACCAGCCAGCCTTTCCAAGACAAGAGATATTCAAAGTCAGAGTTTGCCCTGGCTGGATTGGCCTCGCCTCATCTTTACTCCAAGCAAAGACAGGCTCATTAATGAGGCTGTGTTCCGTTTCGTAGGTATCAAAAACGGATAATTCTCCCTCTGCTAGTGCTTGTTGCGCTGGTTCCATGGTGGAATCCTCGAATGCCAAATGCAGGAAATCTATGGGTAATGAAGAGATGTTCTCGAGAGTGACACGTAGTGTCGATCTGTTCTCTTTTCAAATTTATCAGGAGAAAGGAGTAGTTAGATAACTCACCGCTCCCCCTCGTAAAGCATCAAAGCACCATGATTCACAGACGTTCGGCGTATCCTCAGCAACGGTTGTTCTGGTACGACCTTGCACTCCAGAAATCGGAAATTCGTTCTTGGACTTAGCTGACTAGACTGGTACTTGATTGCCTTCTTGAACCTCTCCCAAGGGAATGACTCCAGACCTGCATACTTGAAACGCCCTATCTCGCACGCAATCGCGCTCTTCTTACGCGCAAGCCTGTCTTCCTCTTCGTCAGTGCGTAGCGGGAGCAAAAACTCTTGAGAGATCCCTCCAGGGGACTGTGCAAAACATCCCCGGATTGTCAAAATCCCTGTACTCAAGGCTTTACCAGATAATATGACTCGATGGAACGAATTGGCTGGTATTACCACTCGGGCCGGCTGTGATTGGAACTCGGCACCAGATGTACTAAAGAGTGTGGGCATCAGGTATAATCTGGTAGTAGTCTTTACCCACCTTAACGATAGAGACGAAAGTTCTAGGTCGAAAACGAAGGGATTCTGTAGCGTGATGACGAACTCTAAGGTCTCATTTTGGGCTACAATTTCTCGATCCTATTCCCGTGAGACGAACTCAGCTGACGATGAGCGAGCACTCACCTTTTTTGTAGTTGCCCTCCGTGGGTTATAGAGGAAAGGGTCCGTCATACCCTGTAGGATAGGAGGAGGACCAGACATCTGCTTTGACAACATCGACGTATGCTTCTCCACAGGTAACCTCACAAGGGGTATCCTAGAGTCATCATATATATTGCGGCAGGCATCGGGTTCAGGAATCTTGGACTCACGGGGCAAGTGTGATGCTAATAATTGGCCTTCCAGACCAATACTCGACAGATCGCAGGTCTCCTCGTCTGCGAGCTGTCATCAGGGCGCGTATTGATGTTGAGTACAGATGGTGTTGGTCTCCAAATGAAAGCACTGCTTGCAAATTCTTCAAGGACGACAAGGAAAACTGGGCGACCGCAGGGAAATCTTTCGAAAGGTCAAAATACACTGAAAATTGCATCCGTATCTTCTTGCTCACCTGGTAGAGCCTCAGCTACTGCGACAGCCTCCCTGATGACACCAACTTGCAGTTCCGGCCACCCGTGAGGTTCAAGGTGTTCTGGCGCCAGTCCATCGTCGAAAGTGCTCGCTGTTTCACCCTTTCCAGACTTCCCGCCACCGGCTTCCTGACCAGACACATCCACCAGTTTGACAGCATCCAGATCAATCCCGAGTATCCTGCACACGTGCTTGAGGAGTCTCAGGACACTCTCATTTCCAGAGGAGCTCTCACTCATCCTGATACTAACGCTTCCCTGATTAAGGGCAACAGAGGAATTTGTTGGTGTGCCGAGACCGTTCTGAGTGCCAATTCCAGCGGTTTGCGGCCCTGAGACCTTCGTGATACCATCTTCCTCTCGCCCACACACCATAAGATCCATGACACATCCAAGGACTTCCCGTAACACATACGCTTCCTTGCGTTTATAGCCCAAACACGCATACATGCTTGCCATAGTCTCTAGGATTGATAGCCGCTCTCTGGGGTGAAGATGCAATAACCAAGGGCCGTGAATTTGACCAAGGATAGCAGATATAGACGAGCGTGAGACTCCAGAGAACTTGCTCAAACGCTCCAGATTCAACCACTGGTCGGCTTCGTCGTGGGCAAGTGTTGGCGGAAGGTGAGGCGTTGGACCTGGTTGCAGCATCGTGGTGAAAGCCAATGGACCCCAGCCCTTCGCAGACCACACAGCGAAGAGAAGTGAAGAATGCCGCAAGATGCAACAGGAGTATAGATACGCGAGGATCGCATAGTTGGTTTCGCCTTCGTAGTAGAGCGGTGACTTCTGATATAGAGAAGTTGCTTGCGTAAGTTTCTCAATAATCTCTGACCAAGGTTCCTTCGTAGCAGTGGTCGAATTATGCTTCGGCCTGACTGTTAGCTTGTTGCCTGTGGAATGTTGCGATGACTACTCACCAAGCCGTGGCCAGCAGACCACGCTTCAACTACAGCAACAGTTGCCAATCCCTCAAGTGTGGATGCATGCCATGCGTGGTCCTGTGAGTTCTTGAAAAGCTGGAGGGCTTCGGTGTACCTATTCATTTAGCTAAACAACTTGACGGATCGCTCAGCGGATTCCACCCACCAGATATTCGCGTCTTCAGTCCGACCAGCGAGCAAGAAAAAATCGCCCAGCATTTTATATAGACGTGCATGCGAAGAAGCCGTGCCAATCGTACTCAACCGTTTTTTCGGTGGTTGCACACTCAGCGTCGACTGCCGATAGCCCGGCCCAGAGGATGAATTACGTTTGAGAGGAGGAGCTGGAGCAAGAGAGAAACTCGCTCTTGTTACCTCCGGTTGGCTACTGAAGGAAGGAAGCGTTGGTTTCTCTGGGTCGAGAGGTGCTGGGAGCTCTGATAGAGGAGGTAGCGTTGCCAACAAGGAGGCATTGAGGTACTCATTTCCAAGAGGACTCTCCAGTGCTTGGATCTTGGCTTTGTCAATCCAATTATGTATGGAAACATAAGAAATGCTTACGAACCACGGCCCCAAACCCTCCAAGAATCTGCGAACATAGGTCGGCGAGCAGAGTTCCAATATACAATTTCTTATTACCCATCATGTTCGGTATCACGACGATCCCGGGTAAATTATCGCTGGCATTGAGATTTGTGGCATTATCATTCTCTTCGAAGACAAAGCAATTCCTTGCCAGGGGATAGAGGTCTGAAGCCGGGAAGATGTCGAGCAAGGCAGCATTGAATTGGGAAGATATCGAGTTCAAGGTGTTGGCCTGAGAGCTTGAAGCTATCCCAATAACCGCTAGTGGAAAGTGTGATGGTCTTAGTAATGAGAGAGTGTAGTGTGAAGATGAAGGCGGATGGGTAGGGAAACTGAGATGCAGATGACCAGCCGAAAGGGGGTTTGGCATAAATCGAGCTGTAGGTTCGACAACATGAAGTTAGTTCGCAAATCGTCAGAAGTTTGTGTTACAGTGCACCTCGTTCTCCCTTGGCATCTGCAGGAATATCTCCGAGCCTTATAGCGTCAAAACTACGGATTTCGGCAGCATATTTCTCGAAGGTTGCTGGTAAAATGGAACCGACGGGAAGCAGGAGGATCCGAACATGAGCCAAAGAAGCAAAGGCGTGATTATCCATGGCCCATTCAGAGTCCTTCGCCTACGAGGATTACAGAAAAGGACGTGGTATTTGGGATTGAGAGATAATTGTAGAGTGAAATTACAATAGATCACGCGCCGCTATGTATGTCAATATCAATTCCGTTGTCCAAACACCTGGCATCATCCACGTAGACTGTTCTACTCTACACCTACCAATCTTCTTCCGACAATATCTCGACATGGTATGCTCTCCAGTGCTATGAACTCTACGTTTGCTCAACCCAGTCCAGGGTACTAGCGATAGGGTACTTGGGGGAGCAATGCTGTTGGCAGCATCCGTTGTCTTCACTTACTACACGACATGGGCTATCTTGCTGGTGAGTCAAATTCCTAAATTGACACACTTGACACCAACATCCTTTCGTTCTTTCTTCCCTTTCAGCCATTCTTTGACCCTTCAAGTCAAATCCATAGCTTCTTCCCAGCCCGTGAATGGGCAGTCCGACTCCCTGCCTTCATCCTCATCGTAGGACTCACAATCATTGGTGTATTCATCGGCCAAACCATCGCAAAGGAGAACAAGAAGAAGGCAGAAAAGGCACGGCTACGGACGGCATGAAACTAGGGCATTTCCTGTATATTTATTCCCTCGCGCATGCTCTCCACATTCTACAGATCGTTATTCTACGTGTGCAGCCTGACATCCTTCCAATACAACCGATCAGCTGTCGCTTTCTTCTCTACATTGGCTTTTCTATCCCCTAACGCCCGTACTGGTTCGCGCTTCGTCTCCAGCAATCGCAATTTTTCGGTGGCAATAAGATCCTTTGCTGCCTGGTCTACCAACGTCTCTAGTGGCATTTCCGGATGTGTTTCCGCCAATCCTTCTATTGCTCTGTTGAGCTGTTACAAGTGTTGATGAGCGGAAGCCTCTAGTGAGCTCGAGCGAAAACACCTTGATCAATACGGACTCTCCGCGAACTAGGTTTTGTAACCGTCTGAGAATGGCTTTTTGGGCCGATTTTTGGAGGCCCAGCGGTATTCGCAACGATTTGATAAACAAAACCAAGTCCGCGACCGAAGACGCTATAAAACCTGCCATAATCTAAACATAGGCGAATGAAAACTTTCCACTCTGAGGATGCTTGGAAACTTACAGGTGACACACCGCTCTGGGCCTCGGCCTCGAGAACGTGTACAATGCCCTCGAACGGGGGCCAAAGCTCGTTCCACACGGCATTATACACAGGCTCTCCAACCCGACGCGCTTCCTCCGAATGCTTTGCAATTACCAACCAAAGCTTGATCGCTAAGTAGGCCTGATTGAGATCTGCTGTCGCCGAATCTGGAACAGGACCAGCGGATTTGATGTACGGCCAAAGTGCATTGAAATACATCGCTGAGAACGATTTCAGTTGTTTGAAGAGCTGCGTAGCCCAGAAGCTGTCCGCGTTGTCTGAAAGTGCCGCGATTGCCAGCACATTCCATGCCTTCATGCTGCGCAGGTGAGAGCGTCCATTCTTCTAAAAAAAGGTTCGGTCAGTCTATTTTGCGTAAACCCTGATACACCCGGGACATGCCTCAGAGTCTGTAGATAGCCTCTGCAGAACAGACGCGTCATATGACATGGCTTCAAAGATCATCCTGGCCACAGCAAGCGACGCATGGAAGCCCTGCTCAGTCTGGCCTTCGGCCCAATAATAATTGTCCAGCCAGTAGCATCCACCGTCAACAAGGCCTACAAAAAGCTGGGGGTGCAGGGTGACGGGCTTAACTGCCGGGGATAATTCCGCAGTGAGCAATGCCTGAGGGCGACTATATCAATGGGTGTCGTTTCTTCGGTAGAAGAGCTAACCTCTAGCATCGATTTCAGTGTAGTAGCCTGTAATCGTGTCTTCAACCTTAGCCCATCGCTTAACACCTCAAATACGGTGGGGACGATAGTACTTGTGATAGATGTCGGATCTTGGGGCTGGCTCTTCCGATGAAGACCGGTCGTGACTACGAGCAACCGCGAGATGCTCTTGCCATCAACTTGGAGCCTGGTCAGGGTAGCTCGTAGGAGGGTATCGAGGTATGGTAGCAGGTCCTAATAGAGACTGGGTTTAAGCGTCCCCCCGAGTGAGAATTTCCCGGCCTTACTTTACTGTTGGCTCTATTGTGCTGGAGAAGTGTTGCCGGGATGTTGAACAGAGGCGATGCATCAACTACGGACCCGCTCCCATCAGACATTCGTTGCGCAAGGTGGGTAAGCTGCTTCCCAACAACTAGTCAGGTGGGTCAACAACCTGAAATCTAGTACTTGGAATAGACAATAACAGTACTCACGGCTCATTGTGTTGGCACTATAGTGCTCATGATGTACGAGGTCTACAAAATGTTCCAAGTTGTTAAGGAGGTTCTGCAATGAGTTAACTTCTAGCTCGTGTAGTCTCGAAAGCGCGTCACAAAGTAGACCGTCGTTCAATGTAGACGGTGAACCTTTGGAACAACCCAGTGCACGCTTGAGGGCAAGGAAAATCTCCTTTCGTAGAGGGCGCTAGAAGATTGTCAGCGAAATTGTCCTATTGAGCACTGAAGACATGGAGCGACCTTCAAAAAGTTGAGGAAGAGGCCTGATTGACAATACCTAAGAAGAGTCAGCAGCTTGCGAAGCGAGGCGAGGCATTGGGACTTACTTCTCGAATACCTCCCCGACGAAGAAACATCCTTGCTCTGCTAGTGAATCTTGAGCTGACTGGTTTGGTTGGGCAGCTGCTAACTTCAAAATCCTCTCCGCAACATTCCTATCAAATAGTCAACAACACCACGTGCCTGGGTCATGCGGAATTGCACATACAAGATGAAAGAACTGGTAACAGTTGTAGATTTCCTACAGAATGCCTGAATGATTGAGAAAGCCACTTGTCGCAATTCATACGGGATATCGGCCTCCAAGAGATCGAGTGTCCTTGTAACCGACCTCCTGAGAGAACCCGAAAAGACATGGAGATTGCGGTTCTCAAAATCATGTTTATAGATAATAACGTGGAGCGCTTCCAGAAGATGCTTGATTACGGGCATTGGCAGCTCAAATATTTCTTCATATGTCGCCAGGATATTAAGAGGAATGTCGGCGTATGCAGTGCCAATGAGGACCTCCATCTCTTTGTCGTCATATGAACTCGTAATGACCAGGGATGGGAGTTCAATCTTGTGCCACGAATCCAGCAGTGACACGAGCCCCTTGAAACATGAATAGGCGGGCTCCGAGATCGATTTGATCTCGCCGTAGGCCAGATGAAGGCTACGTCCGTTGGCGCCGGCTGGAACGATCGATACGTTCTGGAAGCCCAGTACCCTCACTAATTGCGCTTTGATCTTGATGAGGATAAGACCGTCCACTTCCACGCCATCAGAAAGCATGTCGAGTGCCAGTGCCACCAAAGAAACCTGGTGGCAGATGAGAACTTCCGTCTTTAGTACAGAGGTAGTTTGGCACGTACGTTAAGCTGGGCTAATTCCGGATCTGCTTCTACAACTGTACTATCGTTTCCCACCTGCATGGGGTCGTTACGTCAGTCAGATGTGAAAGGGGTCGAGGTGCTCACAGTGCCAGCGTCCGCGTATAGGTGTTGGTCATAATCCGAATTTCCGGTAAGGACCTCGAGCACAGCATCCCAGGAAAGAACTGTGAAACAACTGATAAGTACTCATTGCACCGAAAGATAAGCTGGCGCAAGCCTGTACCTCGCCATCCCGGAAAATGAACTCGCAGGCGAGTTAGAAACGAAACCAACCTGATCCTGTCGGAAATGGGGGCCCTGGTTATTGTTTCATCAAAGCAAGAAGTAATTGCTTCAAAGTGTGCAGGCAGGAGGCTCGAGCAATGGGCTTTCACTACTACCCTTACTTCCTCCTACGTTACTTTTAGCATATCACAACTCAAGTTTCAGTTTCTAGACCCTACGTTTGCATCTGACCAGAGCAGGGAGAAGAATACTTGGAACACCTTGGCGACGCTGGACTTCCACTGCCGACCTTCCGCGTTAAAGGCTGGGCTGCATACGTCCTGGATAATGCGGAACAAGCGGGATGCAGAGCGAGCGCTGTGCAGAAACGCGGAGTGAAAACTCGGTTCTCTACGAGCGCATTCACGCTGTGCTTACCGTCTTTCCCATTCTCGGTCGCGTGAGAGCTTTTGTTCGGCCAGATGCTGAAACTCTTCTGGGCCAACGGAAAGGACTCGCAACAAAACCGAGGTTCTGAGCTTGGCAATTTCTGGCTGTTGAACATCATAAAACTGCCATGCACTAGGAAAGTTGTGAAGCGGGCCTGCAAAAAGAAGAGTGGCGTCATACCATTTTGAGAGGACGAGCTCATTCTTTAGGACAAAATTATCCATTTCATGAGTTTCTATGAAGGAGGACGAGGTAAAGAATGTGTGCAGGAAGTTGGCAATCATGCTTGTTACGTCCTCAGACTTGACTTTCAGATGAAGGTCAATTGACTTCATGACTGCTGTGTCGATGAAAACGGGTTCCACTAGGGCAGTTTCTCTAGTTAGCTTCCGCCTATAATAACACTATTAACTCGATGCACCTTCATCACACTACTACTTACCTTGAAGGAAGGGTTGATACAAACTCGTCCTCGACCAAGCCAGAGGACAAAAGGTGGGGTCGCTCATAGCCATAAAGTAATAGACAACTCGCGAAAGTATATCGGATGACAGCAAGTCTGTAGGTATGGTAAATGGCTTCGTCAGTCGCTTCTGCTTCCTACGCGGAGGGTAACATACGCTATTGGTCGCACGTCCGCTTCTCGCAGGGCTTTATGGATTTTCGGAACCAAAGAAAGATGAAAGCTCGCGAGCAGTGGTTGAAGTCGCTGCCGACCCAAGGACCGCAGCCAGAGAGAGGCAAACATCGCCTTGATAAATGAACATGACTCTCTCAACGGACTACCTGTAGCAATGAGTACCGAAGTGAACTGTTTGTAGATGTCTAGAGGGACTTCAATTCCAGAGCGTGACAGAAGACTCAGCCAACATAACGCTTTTTCCAAACTTGATCGAGACTCCTGTGCAGTTTCTGTGATGGCTTTCCAAGGATTTATCTCCAGACCAGCGGACCTATCCAAAGACTCGCCCGTCATGGATATTATCATGGTTGTAGTGCGGTGACCCGAATCGCGAGGGAATAGTTTCAGAATTGTGTTTAACGAAACATCCTACGATTGTTAGACGAAATTAAGGTTGCGGCGGAAATAAGAATTTCACCTTTTCAAAAATTCCGTAGGAATGCGTGAGCTCTAGCCATCGCAGGTAGATGGTGTCCGAGACCGAGAATAACACACGGGCCTGCGACAACCGTAAGATGTGATGCAGAATGCGTTCACATTGCATCAAACGCTGATGAATTTTTAGGACATGAATCAGAAAAGGGGTAAAGAATCACCTACACTCCCTGCCATCCCCGTATGATAACATAAACTCCGCATATTCGTCTCTATCCCACGATCGGCCAACTCGTCGCAAGCACTGAAAAACGATCCAGCATACAGGTCGACGTCTTGGTTATGCAAGGCAAGCAGCCAGCGCCTAGCATATCGGTGTAGCAGTGCCTGACGAGAAGCAAGGTAATCTCCACCATTCTGCATAGATCCGCCATGGACTAGGCGTTCATGGTGGACAGGTGGCCACTGGTTCGCATGGCTACTCGTCACACCTGGCAAGGGCCTATTTTTCCCAAGATAATCGCGAAGGATGACTGCCAGCTGGCTATCCTAAAATATCAAATCATCATATGGAAACGGTGTGCTCGACAGTACATCGTGATGCATACTAACCTCATCGATGATCCAAGTAAAGACACCTCGCGCTAGCCTTTTTAGTCCGTAGTCTGACATTAGGCCGTCCGGCCACATCCTCCGAGTCAAGAGCAGGAAGCCGAATTCGTTGACGAAAAGGTCAACATCAGATAAGCATGCTTCAATCGTGGATACGAGTGTTTCAACGTCAATGGATAGGTCGAGACCCAGAGGTAAGGGAAATGAACAGGGTTGGCTTTTGTTCTTTTGCATGGTTGCGAGATCCGAAAATGACTCTTCATCCTTCGACACAAAGAACGCTAATCGATGTAAATGTGCCAAAAGGACATGTGCAGCAGCGTCGGAATAGATGTAGAATTCATGACCGAGAACGTCTCGCATATGGGAAAGAGAAACTAAGTCGAAAGGATGCGAAACCTCCTCCATCTCGGTATCAGGATGTACGTCAACCTGTGTGACGTTCAAGAAGTCGGATGAGGCACTATTCAAGGGACCCAGGGCAGTTGATGGCGACTTCATGGAGGCTGCCACGTAGACAAGACTCGACCATGTGTACAGCATGGAATGATCCCGCCGAAGGAGGCGGTTCTCCTGAAGATATTCCTCCACGGCCGGCGAAGCATATGGGCTATCCGTGGATAGCAGCTCTTCACACCATCTGGTGACGTGGTGGAGCTCGAACTCTAGGATACCCCGACGTTCGGGATCGATATTCTTCCCTTTGTGGGTAACAAGCAGGGCCCCGAGTGCTATGCCGTGGTCCAAAAGCTGGATCTGGGTTGATAATACGTCTCTGAAAATGGAGATTTCTTCGTATGACCTTCTCGACAAATCTTGATGGGTCAAATTCAGAATATCCCCATACCATGCAAAACAGGATTGTCGTAGTGAGGAAAAATCGATTGTCAGTTTCCCTGAATCGATCATGACCGACCCACAAGGCACAGAAATAGCGCCATCCAGGCAGTTGGGATGTATAAACTGTGAACATGAGTCACATCGGAAACCTTGGGAAGCACAACCCCAAAGCGGTTGTTGGCATACGGAGCAGAGGGATAGAGTAAACAGGTTGATTCGGTGAAAATGATGTGGCCGGCCGTTAGATAATTTCGTGCTTTGGGGGCAAGGAGGTTTTGGGTACGTTTTGGAAAGCCGGAACATGGCAACTCGCTGGACATGCGGATCGGACACACTGATATATTGGACAAGTGCGCTGCCACCAGGATGATCGTAGCAATCGAAGTGAACGGCACATAAGCAATATGGACATAACAGTCCAAAACCATATATTGCTTTCCTGCATGCGCTGCAATCATGCTGGCTGGAATCGCCGGGAGAGAACCAATCATGGCGATGTCGGAACTGCCACGGAGTGAACTGGTGTTCATGAAGAAGGTTGAGAGGTATTGCGGATCGCTGTGAGTGATGGCTTGTCGGTGGCTGACTAATAACAACATGTCCAACTGATTGGGGCCAAAAGGATGAAAGAAGGGTGACAGCGAATTTTCGGGCCTTTGGTGTATGGTAAGCGGCGACCTGAAGCATATCTGAATAGGCGTCAACTTTCATATCTACGGTGGTCTTGAGCAATGCCTGAAGGGCCTGAAGCGTACGGAGGTCCCTTTCGTCCTGAGCTTCAGGCTCGATATTGTCGAGAGCGCATCCAAGGAGAGGCGGAATCACGGATGATAGGTAATAAATGGGCATTGATTGGGCAGGAGCATTCGTGGACTGGATCTTCAGTGACTTGCTAATAGAAGTCCAAGGGGTCCAAGTTGTATTATTATTGTTGCCCTGTACTTTGTCCTCGGCCACCTCGTCAACGTGAATTGAAACTAGGGGGTGACTGACTGGATCTAAGATAAATTCTGAAATCAGTTCAACCCGATATTTGAGATACTGGGTGAGTGTCTCACCGTCAGTCATACTCGGGTTTGTCTCAATGCCCTGGAGTCTCCTAAGATTCGAGAGGGAGTTTCTTATGATTCCCTGGTCAAAAAGCGAGATTATCCTCGGGTACATCCCCTTGTTGAAGGTGGAGAAAGCTGGGACGAGAGCTAAACCAATTTGTGAGACTATACGGGGGTCATGGGCGTTTATATGTAGCAAGACCTGTGCCACGTTTAATGTCACTGCCTGTAAGGCGTTAGGCGGGCATGATGGCCGAGGCAAAGCAATTTGAAACCGACAGTCCTCTGCGACGACGGACGCAAGCACGGATACGCAGAGCGTCAGAAGCTCCGAAACAAAAATTTGGTCTTTCCGACTTGGCGAAGGCGAGCGCGATTTTCGACCGCTATTGTAGAAACTACTCCTCGACCGACGAAAAGGTGAAGGCGACGTCTTATTGCCAATGTCTGATGACAACAAGGGATTGTGGGACGAACTACAACGAAGGTTGGTGCCAGATTGCAAATTGGATAAATTTAAATCGTACCTATTATCAACGAAAATATCCCACTGTTGTTCAAGTGCCATAACCAGGATCTCTTGCAGCTGGATCATAAGGCCGAAGGTCGCATCCGTCGAGTAGCCTTGCCCCTCGTCATCTGAATCCTCACTTGTGTTCTGTGCTCGGTCTAACCTGCCCAACTGTGCCTTCACAACGTCTTTGAAGTTCCACGCATGTTTGACTTCCTCGTGGAACGTGCCAATTGCATCCGAAACTGACGGCGGCATAGTACGATTGCGTAGTTGCGTTAGGACATGTGCCAATAATTTACGAGCTTCATCTCGTGCACGGTTATTTGGACCAGGTCTGGATGGTTTCGATACCTCATGTTTCTCCGTCACGTCATTTGTCGGAGTCGATAAACGGAAGGAAGGGATGTCGGGAACTTGGCTACTGACAGGCGTGAAAGGTGATGTTGTATCCAGAGAGAACCGGAACTCTTGTGGTGAGGATTCCGAGTATTTGGTGTCTATACGAGGAAGGTGAGGTCGCCCCGAGCTCATGCTGACTCCCGAGTTTGACGAATAGTAGTGGTGAGGCCTGGCCGGTTGCGGTATCAACAGATTTTCTAGCCTAATCTAGCAATGAGGGTTTGTGTAACGATTACATAGGGACAAACACCCCTGCATGACCGACTGGCCATATCCCTGTTGTACAGTTATTGACCATCACCTTTGAATCTCTATATACCCACTGGACTCGATGCGCGATAACAACAAGAGGAGGAAAACTGCGTCGACGAGAGTGGGACATATGAAACCTCTCCGTCAAACCACCCTTCTCGAATCGGCCGCGGCTGCTTCACCGGCACGACCATCGAAGTCCTCCAACGCACTATCACCTCACAGACCTATTACCCCAAGCAGATCCAAGAGAAAACACGTACCCGAATCTAGCGAATCCTCTGATATTGGTGCCATCAAGCTTGAGCCAACAACACCCGGGAGAACTAACGATGAAGACGACCATTCTCAATCACCGTTGCCTTCGCGGACTAAAAGAAGGCGAGTGATTGTGGAGGATAGCGAAAGCGACGACAAGGAGGAACGGGAATCCTCCAGCTCCCAATTTGGTGCTGTGGCAAAACCACGACGCCGAAAATTGAGGCGGCTAGTTTCAAAGGACTCTAGTAGCTCAAGGGAGTCATCACCCAAAAATCGATCACTTTCCAAAGGCAAGGCAAAGCAGGTTAGCCCGGATGACGAGGACCTCAGCGATGAGGTTGACAAAGATCGTATGCACCTGCCTTTCGTTAGGGACTGTGATTTTGAATGGTGGCCTTAGGTATAATCGAATCACGTTTACGAACTCGGGGCAAGAAAACAACGTTTCAGAAGAATTTAGAAAAGCTCAAACGTGAGCCATTCTTCAGCTCATCGTTCATCTAATTCAGCTAGTTTTTTCTTTCAGGGAAAAAGATGGGCAAACCAATGGTGTCTTCGGAATCAAGCGAGGAAAGTGAAGAAGAATCGGAAGAAGATCACTCGAAACCGTTCAAAGGAGCCAGACCGGCCAGCAGTGGTCCCGACAGTCTCTTTAGTGAAGAAGATGACGACAGCGACGATTCTTCAAGTTTCATTGTCGAAGATGACAGCCAAGTGACCCCCACTCAGCTTCCGAGTGAATTCAGCATGCGGTCACACGATGACCTTTCGCACCAATTTAAGGTCATATTTCAATTCTTTGTCCACATTGCTGTTCGTCCAACTGTGAATCGACACGCATTTATGGAGGACCAACTGAAAAGTATGGCTTTGCTACGTCATGTTTTGCTACATTGCTTAGGCGATGCCAGATCAGGAATACTTTTCTTTCCCTCTGAAGGTCGCTCGCAGAAAATTATCGGGACTCCGGGACTCACTAGTGGCTTCCTCCGTATGGCGCCCGAAATTCAAAAACGCGCTCGGAAAATATCCGACCTTTGAATTGATCCCATTGGATTTTGCGGTCCCCTCATGCGATGCGTGCCATCTTGGAGGGCGATTGTCAACCCTTATGGGTCGTCTTGGCGGTATACCATATGACAAACTCGGGTTTATGGATCAAGTTGAGTCGACAGTTGTGGATTTGTTTCATCGACTAATGATATCACAGATTACAAGTGACTCCGAAGAAGATTCAGGCAGTGCCTCCGAAGAATCTGTTACGCATCTCAAGAAGTCGAAATATGGTTTCCTCGAGTTCAATTTGGGTCGATTCTGCGCGCGGCGTGTTCGCATCTTCCATGAGTTCTTACACTGGGAGGTAGGTATATTTGATCTTTATCACATATTGGAAGCTCACAGCATGGCAACAGTATCACCTGTTCAGCAGGATTCGTTCCGAGCTTGACGATCTCCATGCAGCAAAATCGAACGGTGGATTTGTCCGCGTTGGCTTTGCTGGGGGCAGGCTGCCACCTGACGATCTCACGGATGCAGACGGGATATGTGAATGGCTTGACGAGCGGGGTGTCATTGACCAGGAATGGCATAAATTGAAGACTATGATGGAGGGCGCACATCATCTGGAAGTGTCTGCAAAGAAAGGGGAAGTAGACTGAGGAGACCAGTATTATATATTTGTACATGCATTACGTAATGCCCACCTTTCCTTGGGTCTGCCAGCCTTGTTAGTTGCCTTGACCTCCCTCCCACTTCGGTGTTCGCCTACGCATCCAATGTCATACACACCATACACACCCACTACCGGAACACATCCCCCGACGTCTACAACATATCCATATGGCGCTTATCACCCAACGACATATGCACAGACACCCGGCGCATACCCCTACCAGGCCCCAGCTTACCAGACGGGTGTAACAAGCTATGGCTGGCCTTATCCTTATGGATACATTCAACATCCTCAAGTTATGCAACGCCCGACCTCTTTGGTAACACCCGCACCCGTTACTGCGCAAAATACCGCATCTACAGCTACTACAACATCAACACCCACAGTTCCCCAGAGATCCACTACGACGTTCACGACGTACACGCCGAGTTATATGCGAGACAATACCACGAATGCAATGGCTGGAAGCTTCAGCGCAAGAGGTTCCCGCAAGCAATCAAATCTCAAGGGCCTATTCACTAAGGAATGTGAGCAGCCAAGAATATGTCTTTCAGCCCGCCACGTTTGACCGAGACTTTTGCTCGTTTGTAGTGAAGAGCCTGATGTACGGCTTCGGCGATGATCGCAACCCAGCCAATGACACTGTTAACGTCATGGAGGAGATATTGATAGAGTACATCACCGATGTGGTCTGTCTTCCTTACCATGCGGATTTTCAAATGGTGACGAACATTCTCTTTCGTAGTGCCAGCAGGCGGGTGGACCAAACAAGAAATCACGTCTATCCATAGATGACCTCCGTCGCGTGCTCTCGCGGCCGGCGGATGCCAAGAAGTTGGCTCGGATGGAGGAGTTGCTCTTCATGCAAGAGGACATCAAACGTGCCCGCGCTCAATTTGAAGAGTCGGACATCCACAACCCAAAGGAATTCTGATCTATGGCTCCATGCCCGTTTTCATTGCATGCTTCACACGATTGTGCAAGGGATCATTATGGCAAGTCTTTCTGTAGGTTATATTTGACTCTTGTTCTTAGTACTAATTCATATGCCAACATCTAGGCTCGTTACGCTCTCCCTAGACCCGGTATCATTGGTTAACGTTCCCATATGATATTCGGGCTGTCAGGTGTAAGACCAAGGAACTGGTTGTTCCTAGGACCAACATACACCACCCAGTTCGGCGTTGCTTTGGCTTTCAGTGGAGCATGCGACCCTCGCCCATATCCTAATGATCCACTCAGACCCGCTATCGGTTTCGGATTAGACTGTCGGCGTCTGAGAGAACTATACCAAGATCCACTCACTTGGATTTACTGACAGCTATTCTTCCATGGCGTTATCACTTTGTTGGCCTTCATCGTTATCTTCCGGTTGTGCTCCCTTTTCTTGGCTTGCCTGTCTTCCCTTCACGCCTGTATTAATATAGTTATGGATCAATTGACAAGTAGAAAAGGCGAACAAAGGCCGCACCTCCGCTCTGGGCAAGGGGTTTTACATGTTCCTTGAGCCACTCTTCCGACTCCCAAACTAATCCACATAAGTTAACGTAAACTGAGGAGGAGTGATATGCGCACCAGCCCTATTTCCCATTGGCTGTATAGGTCCCTTCATGGGTCGAGCAAGATTAACCTTGAGCACCTTCCCTTTGAGCTCATTCATATCCATGTTGTCGATTGCGTCCTGCGCATCAGCAGGAGAACCGAAGGTCACGAACGCATAACCACGATGTTTGGGCTCTAAGCGATGTCAATGCGTGTGTGTGGAGTCGAGATGGAGGACGCGTACAACTGACCATTCTGACGATTTGGATCGACAACAGCTGACGGTAATTGCACTTCGAGAATGTCCCCTAATTGGATGAACTACGGTGTTATGGCGTGTGCTGGAAAGACATACCAAAGGTAGAAAAGGTTTCGTAAATGATGGCCTCGTCCACATCGTCACTCAAACCCCCGACGAATACGGTTTTCTTTGATTTCGTACCCTCTTCCATGTATATGACTTCAAATAACACACGGTAGAAAGATGGTGGTTAAGACGAAGAAGGGAGCGGACTTCGCACGATGAACGGGCGGTCTGGTTATATGCCGTGGGAGACTTGCTATACAAGTCCTCCGAGTCCCACCTCTATCTCCTTGTACATATTGTCGGTAAAATAAACCTTCTGCCGGCGTATAACCTTGTCTGGCGACGTTCAAAAATATGTTCTGACGCTCTTGGCTTCTGTGAATCATCATCATTCTGGTGCCAACTTAGTCGGGACGTCTTCGCTTGGTATTCAATGGGAAATCCTTGCCTCCTTTGACAATGGCCTGCCCAGGCGGCGTTGCTCTATCGGGGAAGATCTTGCGGAATGCGGTTACAGCGTTCTCGGTTACGCTCCGCCGAACGTGGCTTGAGGGCAAAACGTCCAAATATGATCCTCGAAACAAATGATTTTTCCTCACTATGGTTATCATTTCCGCACTCCTATTCCTTAGTCGGGCAATCAATTTCAACTGGCCCTTCTATAAAGCATACCATGAATGACACTTAGTTTCGCTCCGTGGCGCACCCTCATGCAGAACGACTGGGACTCTGACTACGACAGCGACTGCTCGTCTACTGCATCTTCCGAGTCCTCGTTTGACGAGGAGGAGGTAAACCAACGCGTCTCTCCCTACTGGCCCAGATACCGAACCCTCATCTGTTCAAGAGGTTTCCGTCTAGACACTGTTCGGGACGTGAAAGAATTCTATACTGAATGCCACCGACAGGGACAGCCACTCGTTGTTCCCCCCGGCATTGACACCGATATGGGTGAAGAGGCGCTATGTCCAGATCAAGGTCTCGTAAGTCCGAGTGTAATATCCCTTCCAATACCTCATACTCATTCTGTTTCGTTTGTGAACTAGCCTGCAAACCTTTTTCGGGGAACCCGAGTGTGTGACGGGAAGAAGATAATTGTCAAGGCTGTCCACATTTACAGTCATGAATATGACATCATTCGAGTTCTTTCGCGGGGCCCTCTTTGTGAGGACCCAAGAAACCATACAATACGTGCGTGCTCATCGCAACGCGTGAAGAGAGCGAGCTAACGCGCTTGTGCTACGCGAATGTGCAGCGGTGGTTGATCTGATCGAATTCCCACCGGACAACATTGTTTTTATTGTGATGGAAGAATGGTCGTCGCAACTCATCACTGATGATGGACCATGCTGCCTAAGTCTTTTTTTCGCAGCATTGCGCCAGTGCATTGAAGTGGGTCATCTTTCCCAACATTGCTAGGTGTTAACCGGTTGATAGATGGGGAATTCCTAGCACGCCGTCTTCATGCACAGTCTAAAAATGGCGCATCTTGACATATCACTACGGAATCTAGTAACCGACTACAATGGTCGGTACGCCTACATCGACTTCGAACTTGCACGCCGGTTCGACAATGACCCAAATCCCCGAATAACATGGCGGAGAGGTACTGAAGTACCACCCGAGTGTGAAAGGGGAGAGTCATCAGATCCCTACAAAGTTGATGTATGGGCACTCGGAGTTCTCATCTTGCGAGCATGCAGGGTAAGGCTTTCGAGCTAATGCAAGGGGATCCGGACTGAAAACGGTCACAGCTGACAGGGTATTATGTCCCAGAACTGATGCACGTGGTGAAACCAATGTTGAACGATCGGCCAGAAGGAAGGCCATCCAGTCTGGCGGTCCTCCGAGCCTTTGACAGGATGGTGCCATTGATTGATGAGGAGCGACTCCAGATGGTATGCCGGGGCGATGGATCTCACTGAACTTCTCTGAATTTGACACAGTTTCACGCCCCTCAGGATAACCGTATATATTATAATAATATCCTACTGTAGACTAGCACATAACTCACCACAACACATGTAGAATGCCCAATCACGAGTCATCATTAGAACCACCGTCTGTATTTGCCGTGACTGCCTCTAGTTTCTGTCGTTTTCGTGCCAGGTATCGTTCGCGAGCACTCTGGACGTCTAGCTCGCTGTTCCTCTTTGCAACAGTCCGGCGCAGTCTCTCATCTTCCTCCTTCTGTTTCTCATTCTCAACCCTCCTTTTCTCCGCCTCCATCTGCTGCATGATCTCACGTCTTCTTCTTTCATTAATCTCGCGGCGACTGGCTGCCGTGCCCACAGCTGTATGTGTTTCCACCGGTTTGTCCGGCTCGGCCATGGCAGCGGACTGTGGTTGTTTTCCCAGCCGTCTCGTATTTGGCAAAGAGAGGTTGAGTCCGGCACTGAGGAGATCACGTTTGTCTACGATCTGACCATCATCATTGACTTCGACTTCTTTCCCTTGCTCTCGCGCGACCCTCGCAAGTTCCAGATCTGACATCGGCGTAAAGTCGGGGGGTTTGGTGATAGTAAGATTTGGCATGGGTCCTTGTGGACCAATAATGCGCTTTTCTTGGGTGGCCGCCACAGTTGCTTCATGCTGTTGCTCGGATTCTTCCAGGAGCTTTCGATAGAAGTGGGCCATTCCTGTCGAAGGTCCGCCTTGCTTCTTCTGCAGCTCTGTAATGGATGATATTTGGTTAGCCTGCCCGCTACAGTAAAGTCACAAATGCAATACGAGCCTTCTCTTCTTTTTTCCTCTTCTTCAGCTTTGCGGACTTGCTCCATTTGTTCCTTGTAAGCCTGGGTAACAAAAGCTTCCTTGTCCTTGAATTGGTCGCCTTCCAGTTCGCGCTCACGCTGCATCATCTTCTCTTCTGCACGCAAGTGGTCCAGCTTGCGTGTCGCAGCCGCGGACAGTAAGCCATGAATGTATTTTGGCTGCAACGGGTATCAGTACAGATGGATAGACCGACGCACAACCCAAATGGCGCACTTTACGTTCTTTCGATTCCTGCTCCTTGGCAGCTTTAGCCTTGAGTTTCGCTTCCTGCATTTTGTCCCACACTTCATCATATTCATACACTGTCGCGTCAACTTGTTTCTCTGCTTCCATCTTCTTCCTCGTGGCTTTTGACGCCTGCACATTTTGTGCTAGAATGACCTTGTTTACAGAGGTCTTACCGTCCGAGGACGGGAGAGTAGACGGAGAGTCGTTAGTATCGTCATCGTCGCCGGTCCCAAAAGCTGAGGGACGAGAAAGAGCCGGAGGAGGTGCAGAGGCTTTAGGCTTGTTGAGGGAGAAGGAGAGCTTCATCGGCGACTCAGCGCAACACCAGAAATGGAAAGTCCGGCCGGGGTCCAAATTGAATTGAATTTCTCAGCCCACCGCTTATCACCATACTCGTCCATCCAATGGCACTCTCAAACTTTGACCGACGCAGAGTGAACGGACCGGAGGAGAGTTGTTCGCCCGTGTTTGCACCGGAAGAAAGCCTGCATGAGTGGAAGCCCGGACAGCCGAGGAAGAAGAGGGGACCGCTCGACATTCGGCCTATTTGTGCGTAACTGGTTTGCCCGAATTCAAAAAAAGATCGATCTGGATTGCGGTTGTCAGTCTTACAACCTGGGTTAATCAGTCAGGCAAATGGCTCAGCATATATTGAAACTGAACAGACAAAGATAGCTTGTGCCATGTTAGTACTTCCAAGGCCATCAGCCTGGTGCGGAAGACTGATGTTTTCCCCCGACTAGCTATGGCCCACGGCAGCCAAAAAACACCCCGTATAGCGAGAATGGACGTTTGAATGTAGAAGTCAAATTTACCCCATTCTCCTGCAGACGTCGTCGAGCCCCATTGCGAGTGAGTGTCGCTGCCCTGGTTCACCCTGGTGTGATACATGAACTCAAACAAAGCCGTTAGGACGCTGAGGATAGAACGATTGCTATGGCAGTCCATCAAGCTATTATTTCCTCTGTGAGACTCGAACTATTGCCCAAGTCAACAATCGACGTCTTTATCACGGTAATTGAGGCTGATGGGATCGAAGGAGTCATTGCATCGGCTTCAGTTGCTGTGAGTGCTGCATTAGCAGATGCAGGGATTGAGATTCTTGGATTAGTTGTGTCTTGCTCTGCGGTAGGTGATACTCATCTCACGAGCGCACCTCTGCATCTTACATTTGCACAGTCGATAATAGGAGAAGAAATTTGGCTAGATCCGAATGAGGATGAAGCTGCAGCGTCACAAGGAACGGTAATCTTATCTTGCATGCCGGCAATTGGAACTGTGACTAGTGTCTGGGAGAACGGGCGGATACCACCCACGGAGGTTATGAATGTGAGTTTGTTCACTTCCTGTGAACTATCCCATTTTAACAGTGTTTAAAGGCTATGGAGGCGTGTCAGCATCGCTGCACGGATATACACGGAATTGTCGCGCAGGCTCTTCGAGAATACTCGAGCCAGTAGACGGAGGCGATCAGAGATGAATAGAAACGATACACAGGTTGTCCATGGAATTTTCAGCATGTTGAAAAGGATCAACCCGACAGTGCTAGGGAATCACATTATGCACGCCTAAGGATTCAAATACAATGTCTTAGTCCACATTGTTTGCAGCAGGTAGCGATGCCAAACATTGGTTGTTCGGCCAATTACACCATTTCTTGCGACTGGCAAGTTTTGGGTGCACCTTCGACTGCTCGTGCAAGTCGAGTCTTGTCCTTTACCATAACGACCCTTTACCCATGACGAGTTTTGCCAGAGAGGAATATGTCTCGCTGCGTTCTCCTCTGAGTAATTTCGAACCATCATCACGACACTCGTCTCATGATTCTGAGGAGTCGTTGCGGGCACTAGAAGTAGCAGAGGGCCCGGCACAATCAATATCACAAAGATATGGTCGGTCAGTCGCCAATTGGTGAATTCTGGAAAACGCTTTGCTAATACGTGGATTCAGAACTCGGTCTTATTCCGTGTCCGGGTTCAACTTTCAGCAGGACTTGGTAAGTTCCAAGTGTTTGACATCTAGGACCTGTTTCTCATGAAGTCTCGACTAGCTACCGCTCAGTGCCAGCGTAACGGAACCTATGATTGTGCATGGCGATGGGGAGAAAAGTATTGGTTTGATCAATGGTGAGTGGTACATGCTGAGCCCTCCATCCGTCCTCACGCCCTTCAAGGTATCGCCTTGTGCGTCGGCTTGCAGGTATTTCTCGCTTGATTCCAAATTCCCAACCGCTGAGTCAAATTGGAAGCTAGATTGGCTCCGGTATCTTGTGCGCTGCAAGTCCATTCTATCATTTGTACACCATCTGACATCATTTTCCAAGTTCTTCGCCGGGAGTGGTAGTGGCAAATACCCACAGTGTTGGAGCAAGTTTGGTGGTGTGGCTTCTGTCCGGTCTGCTGGCGTGGACTGGAGCAAGTAGTTTTGCTGAACTTGGATCTGCGATACCCCAAAACGGAGGAGCACAAGCCTATCTTTCATACGCATACGGACCATTAGTATCATACTTATTTGCGTGGACTGCGATCATCGCTCTGAAACCTGGTATTTCCCTCTGTACTTGTCATGATTCTGACAATGACTGATGCCCTGATAGGAGGAAACGCCGTAATAAGTCTCATTTTCGCGGAATACGTGAACAGGTTATTTCTCAGCCATAGTCGCGATGAGGTATCGCCGGACGATATTCCTGAGTGGGCCATCAAACTTACTGCAGTCGGGGCAGTCCTTGTGGTGACGGCCCTCTGCGTTGCGGCCCGTAAGTTAGGAACTCGAGTTGCTGTCGTTTTTACAACTGTCAAGGTAGGCCGATCTTGTCCGTTGTCTTGCGTACCTTTTTTCTCATGCGAACCCACGAACAAGATTACAGCTCTGGTATGATTGTTCTGTCTTTGGTTCCCTCCTTCGAGAGTATGACCCCGATATCAGATCTTCGTGATGACGCTCGGGATTGTACAGTTAGCCCGCGGAAAAGCAACAGCAACTTTCCGTCAGTCGTGGTTCGATGGAGCCAGCACCAGTCCCTCCGCATATTCACTCGCCTTGTATTCTGGGCTATGGGCATTTGATGGGTGGGACCAAGCTAATTACGTCGGTGGTGAAATCCATCATCCAGAACGCAATATACCACGAGCCATACACTCGAGCATGGCAATCGTCACAGTAAGCGACCTATAATCTGGTACTATGCTAGCGGGCTCATGGGTCTCTCTCAGCTTCTGTTCTTGCTGGCAAATCTTTCATACTTCGTGGTTCTAGATCGGGTAATACGTTCCCTCTCTCTTCCTAAATTCTTAAATTGACTGTTCTGCTAATCAGAATCTTGTCGGTTTGAGCAATACGGTCGCACTAGATTTCGGCCGTTCCCTTTTCGGACCAATCGGTGGGACTATTTTTGCCCTTATGGTTGCGATCTCGTGCTTCGGAGCCTTGAACGGTAATCTTTTCTACGATCTACTTCTGGGAACCTTCTAGTTGACCTACTATCCGTCATAGGCTCGTTTTTCACATCTTCGCGCCTTGTTTGTACTGCCGGTCGAGAAAACTTCATCCCCGCTATGTTTGGTAGGTTGCATACCACCAGGAAGACGCCCTTGAACGCTGCACTTCTACAAGCCGCAATTACTGTCGCTTTCATTGTCATTGGTGGTGGATTCCGATCTCTCATCAATTTCTCTGTTGTGGCGTCTTGGGCCTTTTATTTCCTGACAGTAAGAATATAACTTGGTCGTCGCGTTTTCCATCCCCGTTAACTCTTTTTGAAAGGTTTTAGGCCTTGTCATCCTACGTGTCAAGGAACCCTTGCTGGAGAGGTAAGTGTATGCTATTGCTGTCACCGGTGCAGCGTCAAAATTTTTTTGAAGACCTTACAAGACATGGATTACTACGCCGCTGATTTTTTGCGCTGTGAGTCCTGTTGTTGCCTACTTATGATCCACATTCCAACTTACCAATTGTTTAGGTGGCTCTATTTCTGCTATGCATGCCAGTCATCGCAGCCCCTCTGGAAGCCATGGCGGTTTGTGGTAAGTCGAATGGCGTGGTTTCCACGTGAATCTGGTGCTCATTTTACTAGGATTCGTCCTGGCTGGAATCCCAGTATACTATATTACTCAACGTAATGACGACCGGCCTCAAATATTCTGTAAGTCTTCATTTACTTCCGCCAGGTCGTGTCTGTTGAACAAGCGTAAAATTAGACTGGTTGAAAGCAATGATCTCTCGGATCCGTGGACGGCAGCCCGCGGACGATGGTTGGGTTGCGGTATCGACAGAGGCTGATGAACCAATGGAGATGGTCGAAGGTCGGACTCGTAGATGACGACCAACATTTCACGGGTGATATGAATCAAATGATCCATGATGACATCCCTATCGTTGCCACACCTGTATACCCTTATAATACACAAACATAATTTTTTGGGTTTCCTGGGACAGGATTCCGCCCAGCTCATGTAATCTCCTCGAACTTGTCAAAGTTCCTGGGTTTGTGACCATAGTCTCGGGCAAGCGGGACCGAGCGAATAACTCTAGATGTGCCATTGGCCTCTGCTTGAGTCCAAAGGAGATGGGTACATAAGTATTAATCATCTATAGAATGTTGTCAAGTGATTGTAATGACGTGATCAGCATACTATCATTGCTTGGTAAACCGCAGTAGAGATACTTACTTATATAGTGCTCGACCACTGATTGCGACCTCGCTCTCCTCTTTCCCTTGTTTTCCGTGTACTATTGATCCGTAAGTCTACTTGCCCGCACCTCAGAGAGATCCTTGTTGGAAACGAGCCTTGACAGCGCAGATCGGACCCTTCTCCGGAAATTAACATGTCTGAAACTGTGAGTGGTATTGTTGTAGGTGATCTGAGACGTGGCCTTGACGAGATCAAAGGAACACATTTACAAATTCGATGTCAAGGTAGCTCCCTGCGCTCGAAGGTCAAGCAGGATTATGTGAACAATTGGTTGAATAGATGACCTGTGGCGGTTGTTCCGGCGCTATCACCCGCGTTCTCAAGAAAGCCCAGGATAATAAAGGTGAGTACGTGTGATGGTCGAATCACCACCAGAAATTGACCTGTGGAATAGAGGTGTCCTCTTTTGATGTTTCCCTGGACAAGCAAGAGGTCATCGTAAAGTCCACACAGCCTTATGACACCATTCGGGAGAAGATCGCAAAAACTGGCAAAGAGGTGGGTTGCGTGCAACACGCCAAGGAGTCATTCTGGATGATCTCCATAGATTCGCTCTGGCGTCACTGTCGAGTAAAGGCACTCGAAACGTGTGTTGTAGCTGTGATTTACGAAATGGTATCTAAACTTTTTGAAAGACATCGGACACACCTGCCCGCTATTGAAGCGGTGAGGAAGATCCTAGCTACGGGAATGGTAGTTCAGACCCCATGGTGAAGAAGGTAATGCCAAGGTAATGCTCCCACGGCAATCAATGAATCCACGAAGAGTCCTCGACGGCAAGGGGCCTGTCACTGGTGTTTTGAATGAAGAGTGGCATAATGGCCCTATTGGACTTAGTTGGCCTGGGCGACATACCTTCGGTTCCGTTCCAGATGGCTTGTGCATTTGTATATCTTCTCCAAGACACTGTCCGCGGCGCGCCATTCCGTAGCCTCACCCCCGCCTACCTTTCTTCTAACGAGTTTCTACCCCGCAGACTCCATGTCGCTCCCCGAGCCTTGTCCCACAACAATTTTTGTGGATGGCGATGCTACGGACGCTTGTCTGAGCGACGTTGAGTGGGTCCAGGCATACCTAATCTCGCATTCGATGAGCCCACGGTCGCGATATTATGGCTATCTATTTTGGGGTGTTGTCGGGGCGATCACTCTGATACTCACATGGACCCGCTTGTTCCATTTGCATGGAAGCATTTTTGCAGCATGTTGGAACATCCTTGTACTAGGTCGGAGAAGACTACCGCGATTTATTTCCTGGACATACGGGAGGATGAAATGCCAGCGTTCAAAGAAAATCCAACCTATGTATCTACCTTCCAACGGTCGTATCTTGGGCATACTCCTCTTCAGTACCATTGTCCTGACGCTCTCATTCGTGGGGCCGGACTACCTTCCACCTGCTGAGGACCCTGGTCAACCTACAGAGGTTATACAAAAATCATGGTGGACCTCAGCGGGCCGTACAGGCCTCATGGTGTTTGCCCTATTCCCGTTGTGTATCCTATTTGCCCTCAAGGGCTCCCCATTCGCGATATTCTCGTTCAAGTTCACAACCCAGATGGATTTCGACAAGCTAGCTTGGCTGCATCGGTGGACGGCAGGCTTGATTTGGTTATTAACGGCCTGTCATGTCGGGTCCTGGACTGTCCAGCTCGTCCTCGAGAAACATTCAGCTTCGGGGGACATGGTGTTCAGATACGTTTGGCACTATCCACCTTTTCTCTTCGGCTGGACGGTAAGCTGGTGTCGTCTAGATTGATATTCTTTGTTTTCTGAATATTTGCTTAGGCCTTCTTCTTGCTTACACTTCTCGTATTCACTTCGCTCAAACCGTTACGAAACGACCACTATGAGGTGTTCTACGCTCTTCACGTCTCATTCGTACCACTTATGCTAGCAGCGGCCGCGTTCCATCATCCGAGTGTATGGTGGTGGACATGGTGCGCGCTGGCCATCTGGGTGGGAGAAAGATTATGGAGAGCCACGCGATACATCTACATTAACCGCATGTCCAGCCACTATGGTCGAGAGTACGAACAACTGTCAACATCGTCGTCTTCCGGCTATATATCTTCCCCATCTACCCCACTCGCCGCACAGCGTCCGTCTGGTTTTGGGGTCGTCAAGCGCAACCTGCACACGCGATATTATCCACCTTTGGGATTCGCACACGCCGAAATTGTCGCCGGAACAACAGTACGAGTGACCTACGTCCTATCTCGAGACTACGGCTGGGCACCAGGTCAATACTTCCTGATCAACGTACCTTCGATTTCCAGGTTTACAACGCACCCATTCACGTCTGCGTCGATCCATGAAGGCCATGGCCGTCCTCCTGTGCTTGTATTCTTCGTCAGAGTGAAGAACGGTTTCACAAGAAAGCTTTGGAATCAGGTCATACACCTATGTTTGAGTGGCGCGATTTGTCCACCGAAAGAAACACTACCGCTTGATACGAAGGTTCCAGCTTCTGGCGTGTTGCTGAGAATGAACGTCGACGGTCCTTTCGGAAGCGCAGGTAGAGTGCGGTGGGGTCTGTATGCTAGCGCAGTCATCGTCGTGGGAGGTTCGGGTGTTAGTTATGGCCTCAGCATCCTGGAGCACCTTTGTTGGCTAATCGTCCAGCGGAAAAGGAGAGCAGAGAGGGAGGAGAAGGAAGCCACAGGCAATAGTATCACGAGGGTGAAATTCGTTTGGATAGTTCGGGAATATGGTAATAGTCACTCTTCCCTATCTTCGAGTAGCTGAAGCTTGAATACTCCGCCTTTAGGACATATCCAGTGGGCTGCATCCACCATTCGTCGTTGTATTGCGATGGCCTCCTCATCCGAGATCGATATAAGTATCTTTGTTACTCATCCGCCGTCTAAACCGAGGGCTGGGCCAACGACGGAACTCGAATCTGAGCCTCTAGAGATGAGGGACCAGGAAACACTCTTGCCACTCGTGCCTTGCCTTTCCGGAGGAGACTACTCCACTGACTTGATTCCCTCAGACGATGACAACGATTTCCTAGACAATTCGTACGGAACAAGTGGAGCTGCCCTTCAGGATGATGGGGACGTTGAGGTCGTACCCGAGGATACGGAAAGTGACGATTTGGTAACGTTTGAAGGCGACGAAGATGTGGAGCTGCTTGGGGAAAGCACGTTCAACAAACGGGTAAAGAGGGAATCCAAAGTCAGGAGGGCGCGGAGTAGAAAGTTACTACTTAATAGCGTAGGTGAACATAGAAAAGAGGCATCCGAGACCGGAGGGACAAACATTTCTACGCCAACCAAGTCGGAAACCCTCCGTTCAACCACAGATAGCTCGGAACTCGGTTCCCAGCCGGAGTCGAAGCATTGCCCACCCACATCTAGCAGTCAGAATTCGGGCGGCTACCGCAGCCGTGGACGGAAAGACTACACCCCGAGTCCCTTGGGATCTATCGACGATCGCGGACATGAACTAGTGCCCCATGCACCTGCGCAACCCTCTCCGACGCATCGTCGAGATGGCACAGGATATTCTTCATTGTCGAAGGGCCCACACGAGAATGTCGCAATGTCGCCCTCTGCTGATCTCGCGCCGGTCAGGAAGCACAGTGACGATATTATAGAGCCTACTGGCGTGGCCGGATTCCGCCTCCAGATGAATGAGTATGAGGAGCACGATGTCATGGTCGTGTCGGAATATGCACGTCCAGGGAGGCCGAAATTGGAGCGTATCATGAGGGAGGAGGTCTATGCTGCAGATGGGCCTGTTGTGGTTGCATGTGAGCGGTCTTGGTTCAGTTTTCGCTCACAGCTAACTGGCACCTCTCCCCCATAGGCTGTGGGCCTGCATCACTGAATACCTTGGTGCGGGAATGCATCGTTGCACAGATTAACCTAGGGTGTGTTTGGAAGGAAGGCGGCCGTGGACATATTTCGTTTGTCTCCGAAGAGTTCGATTATTGACATATCTTGTTTGCTGGATAGACATTATTGAACCAACAGTTAGCTAGATTGTACCGGACCTTCTTAGGCCTTCGCACATACCATTTGTTGTAGGACATACTTTTGTACCACTGGACGGTGTTATGGACATCCAATTGACCCTGTTGCGCGCCTGCTGCCGTGGATTTGAAGCGGACCGGCCTCGTTCCGGACGGACATTTACTTCCAAATGAGAAGTCCGAGAACAAATTCGTATTTCAAAACGTCGTCCAGGATCTTTTCTCTGTTCAGGCCTTTGTGCCGCACTAAAAAATCTTCGTTGTTTTTTCCTATCATCCATCTTCGCATGGCAACATCGACATCGACGGCATCTACGGGTAAAATCGAAGTTCCCGACGGCTTTCGCCTCCACACCGAAAATACCTCACATATCCTGCTTTCCGCTAATGATGCATTCTTGAATCCAGTGCAGGAGTTCAACCGTGATGTTAGCGTGGCTTGTATCAGGATATGGAGCGAGGACTTGAACAGGGCGAAGGAAGAGAAGTGGAGGAAGGCTCAGGAAAAGAAAGCCGTTCGAGCAGTCAACAATCCCAAAAAGAAACTAAAAGGCATGTGCTATAAAATTACTGCTCTATGTGGGTACTGAATGGCGGGATAGGGGATGGCGGACAGCCTATTGTCACTGCGACAGTTACTGAGGGTGTCCAAGGCGAAAGCGAGGATGTGACAAGCGAGCAGCCTCAGGAAGGCCAACAGAAGCCTGAAGTACGTGGGCTAATTTTCGGTCATGTTGGAAATGTATGCTGAAGTGCGCAATATATAAGCCGACATATCGCCCGTACAGGTTTGTCTTATTGGAAGCACTTTCAGCTACTGGTCTGCGATCCATCCGTTATGCGAAAGAAATTCCTCTCGTTAAGTCTGTCGTTCCGCTTCCGCACTGAGGTCTATATTGACCGAAATAACGTTACTCAGGTATGTCATCGCGAATGACCTATCAGACGCTGCTATTGCTACCATGAAGAGAAACGTCGAACTGAACGGGCTGGGTCCGACCAAGGAGCCTAGCACTGATCCTTCCGTTCCGCCGAAGGTCAATCTAGGAAAGGTCGGAGTGAATGAAGGCGATGCCTGGTGAGCTCATGTCTATTGCGTTCGTCCCGAAATGCTCATTACATTCTACGTGAAACAGTACTCTAATGTACAACCACCGAGAGGAGAAAAATAGGGTGGATGTCGTAGATCTTGACCCCTATGGAACAGCGGCACCCTTTGTTGACGCAGCTGTGCAATGTGTCAACGACGGAGGCCAGTCTTCCATTTTGCTTCATCTGCGGTTGAATTGACACTTGCATCAGGCTTGCTCTGCGTCACTTGCACGGATCTGGCCGTCCTCGCCACAACGAACTATCCCGAAAAATGGCAAGTCGCCCCCTTCAATACGAAATCTGAATAATAATGTTTCTTTCCAGTTATTCAAATTATGGTGGCGTATCAGTTAAAGCTGAATATGGGCACGAAGCTGTGAGCTTCCTCTTCGTATTGTTCGCATCTTTCGCTGAAGGCCCTAGGCTCTTCGCCTCGTGCTTCACTCGTTATCCACCGCAGCAGCACGTTATGGCCGCTATATTGAACCGCTACTCTCCCTATCTATCGATTTTTACGTTCGGGTCTTTGTCCGTGTGCGGTCAGGTGCGCTTGAAACGAAGAAGGCACTCACGTCAGTACAAACGTGCCCTTGGTCCTCACAGCAACTGACTATTGTTCCAGAAAGGCGGCAAGTTACTACATCTGTTCGCATTGCCAGTCTTGGTATGAACAACCTCTTGGAAGGGTTGTTGAGAAGGTCCATGAAAAGAGTGGCCACGTAAACTACCTCTTCAAGACGCAAGCCGGACCAACTGTTTCTGAAAAGTGCCCGGAATGTGAGTCAACGCTACATGTAAGCGAATGCCCTTGATAGCGTCAATTCTGCTCTGATAACGTTGAACAGATTGCGGGACCGATGTGGTCAGGTCCCCTACACGACTCCGGTTTCGTTGGCCGCGTATTGGAACATTTGGAACACAACAAGGATCACTATGGAACAGCTGTGAGGATGAAAGGAATGTTGACCGTCGCGAAAGAAGTACGTCTTGATGTTATACATTTACTATTCTCTAGCGTAACTGGCGTCTAGGAAATTGCTACCCCGTTCTACTTCACCCCCTCAAAACTCGCTAGTGCCTTCCATTGTTGCAGTCCCTCACTCATTGACATTTCGTACGGCCGGTTCAGTTACTCGATGTATCACAGATCTCAAACCAGTTTTATAGCTCTGCACTACTTCATGCAGGACATAAGGTCTCTCGTTCGCACGCTTGTCCTGGCTCACTTAAAACTACAGCACCCCATCGGGACATTCACGATGTGATCCGTAGCTGGATCAAAACTAATCCAGTCAAAATGGAGAATATTGGTGAAGGGTCTCCTGCGCGAAAGCTCTTGGCGAAGGAGCCTCGGTGAATCACCCATCCATTTTCAAGTAATCGCCGATGCTAATTTCTTATCCGCCAGTACGCAAGCGAATTTCAAGCGACACCCTGATTCAGTCACCGCCTCGAGCGAAGTCAAGCTTGTGAGGTACCAGCAGAACCCAACCAGTCACTGGGGTCCAGGAACCAAAGCCGTAGCTGGAACTGGTGGTAAGCGGAAACGAGATGAAGACCAGGCGTAATTACCTCAACAGTCCAGCTTCTCTGAAATCTGTTTGTTGTATGCGATGAACTAAGAACTGGATACACGTGCATATTCTGGAACAAGATTTCCAGACCATACATGACTGTGCGTAAGAGGCAGGAACGATGACAAACTATTCCGTAAAATGGACCATGAGGCGGTTGACGTCAAGGAGTAGGTTACAGATTAATTCGTGATATCTCTGATATCATGACTTCTGATGTATACTAGATTGGGGCGATTGAAATGGGGGTGACTAGATCATAAGTTATACGTCACGAAAAGGGAGAAACAACTGAAGCATGACATCCAAGCGACACAAAAAGGAGGGAGCACCAGGTAAAGAGAAGGCATAACACCAAAAACGTCAGAAAATGCGGTGGTTACTTCCTCTTGACGAAAGGATGCTGAGACAATTCGGCTGCTGAAGGTCGGGCATTCTGGTCTAACTCGAACGTCTTCTCGAGGAAGTCGACAGCCTCCGAGGAAATATCAGACGGCATTGCAGGTTTTGCCGAGGAGCCAATCTGAACGAAGGTCAGTGAAATAAGGATGATATGGGTGATAGGACGTGCCTTGAAGATAGCCTGCATCTGGGTGAGCTGGGCCCAGGGATGCTCACCAGTCAACATCTCGACCACAAGGCATCCTACACTCCAGATATCGGCTTTAAGTGTATGTCCACTCTGCTTTACGACCTCTGGAGCCATCCAGAACACAGAACCTTGCAATGAGAACCGGTGCATCTTGCTCGCCAACAGATCTAAAATGCACTCAGTATCCATTATATATGCATAATGAGGACAACTCACTATCATTGACTTTCTTCGAGATACCAAAGTCAGAAATCTTAACACCACCTTTATTATCCACGAGAATGTTGGCGCCTTTAATATCTCGATGAATGATATCACGCTCGTGCAAGTAGCTTAGCCCAGACAAAATCTGCCTGACAAATTTCTTGACGAGGGTTTCTTCGAATGCACCATAATTGCGTAGAAGCGTGGCAACGGAACCGCCGGGAACGTATTCGAGGAAGATGTTGAGGTATTCGTCGTCCACAGATGAATCTGGTCATTAAGCGTAAGGAGGTGAGTATGCCAACAAAGAGCATAGAAACATACAGAGGTATTGGACGATATTCTCATGTTGGAGGTTCTTTAGTAGTTCAATTTCGCGCTCGAGAGCGTTCAACATGCTCTTCTTCCGCTCTTGATTGGGTAAAGAACCAGTCGGCAGCTCGACTTGTTTCACAGCCATGAGCAAACCATTAGAGGCATCCATTCCAAGATAAACCTTTCCGAACGATCCAGCACCAATAAGCGCACCCTTGATCCACTTGTTGGCTGAAGCGGAAAGTCAGAATAGTAACAGAGCTATCCAGTATAAGCACTTACATTTGAACTTAGTCTCAATACTCCTGGGTATATCATCATCCTCTCCATTCAAGGTAACACCCTCCCCGTCGTCTTCATCTTCATCCTCACTCTCCTCGCTATCTTCCTCCTCTTCTTGCTCCGCCACGACATCCTTCTCGTCTACTGGCGCATCCGGCGTCTCTTCCACATCCACCTTCGTCCAGCCATCCATCTCCGACCCTCCCTCAACTGTACTACTTGCCCTCCTACTCTCCACCTCCGCAGTAATTTCATCCACAGTCATCAAACTCGCCGTATCAGACCTATCTCTCTTGCTCCTCAACTCTGTCATATAACTCATCCTCCTCGAAGACGTCGATATCGTCCGCGACATTCTCCTCCTCGTCACACCCTCAATAGATTCCGATAACGATTCCGTTGGGAACGGTATAGGTGGCAGTAGAGGTTTCGAACTCGACACGGACAGTTCGGCAGAAGTCGATCCTCCCATTGTCGAATCATCTGGATGCAAATCAATCGACCGACCATCCTCCATCGACAACGACATCCTCGGCAAGTCTTCACTATTGTCGTTTTTATCCGGCACAGGTGGCGGTGGATTTGACGACAAAGAAGTTCTTGAAGGTGACGTCGATCCCCTTGTGCTCACGCTAAACCTCGAAGGTAACGGTTGATTGGCCATCGATGCATAACTCTCCCTCTTCGCTTTGAGCATCATACTATGCCTCGCCGTCCGTTCGAGAATCTTCTTTTCGGTGTTAGGGAAGTACTCTGGGAGGTGGTTTGTGATAAGCTCGCTGGGCGGGCGTTGGCCAAAGAAGTTGCGTAGTTTAGATGGACGTTTGGCTGTGGCATTGAGTACTGCTGGGCTGAGACGACCAGAGGTGGATGTGGGTGAGGGTGGGTCGAGCGCGCGTTCAGGGTCGCGTACACCGAGACTGCTGAGGATGCTGATTGAACTCGCGCGTTTGGTGGTCTTGCTGGTTGAGGGTAGATTAAGGTGGGACGGGCTGTCCGTGCGTCGTGGGACTTTCGTCTTGCGGAGGACAAGCCCATGTTCGCGCGTTGGGTGATCAGGAGGGGCATGACATATTGACATTAGTTCTGCCTCGGTCAGAGGTTCGCCTGTGCATGATTGAGGAACTATCAAAATCTGGTTGTGGAGAGAACATACCGGGACCATCTTGTTGACCGAAATCAAGGTATACTCCCCATCCATCAACGGTCAGACCACCTTCCGGAGTAACAGCATGTTCGAGTGGTGCATCACCATCGACTGCTTTGGAACCACCCTTCCCAAACTTCTTGAGAACCTTTTCGAGAACCTCAATACCACCACCGCATGTGGCTACATCGATAGTGTACGTAAGACCTTCGGCAGGCAAGACAAATTTAACGAGCTTGCGTCTAATCTCGTCAAGAGTAGGCGGTGGTTGGCCACTGCCGGAGGCATTGTTGCTATGGAAAGGTCCACGACCAGCGGCATAATGGGAAAGCGGTGAAGGCGCATTTGAAGATGACTGTAATGTGTCGGAGCGCTCCTCGATGGGTGAAAGAGTGTGGACAGAATAGTTCGACGGTGGCTGGAGAGACGCAGCTTGAGGATTGGCATACGGATGAACAGTAGTGCCTGTGGTTGAGGGTCTCGGAGGTAGCTTATTCAGCGGACTGTTGGTTGTGTTCGGTGATGTGAGGGAGCCGGAACCATTCCGCCCATGCACTGGATTAGTAGCGTTAGCCCGGAGTCCGCGACCTGGAAGAGGGGAAGTAGAGCGTGGCGGAATCTTGCCACCTGCGTTACCTGGTCTGGAATCTGCAGGGGAGTGGTAGGAGCCCGTCCAGTTACTCGTTGAAGGTGTGAGCAACTGGCTCTGCTGCTGAGGAGCAGGAGGAAGACCTCCGGAAGTGTAGCTCGGAACCTCTTGAGTGGGCGTAGTAGCCCAATTGTTGTGTTGGTTGCTACCGACTCCAGCACGAGGGGGCGGACGCCCGGCTGGGGGAGGCGGGGGTTGGCCTCGGGGCGGAGGAAATGGAGGCTGTGATCGGGGATGACTGGGAGTGACAGGATGTGCGTTGTTGGGGGTGTTGAAGGAGGCGCCGAGCGACTGGCTGGCCTGGTGTTGTTGTTGAGTCGGCTGAGGGAGGGGGCGGATGTTGCTTCTGGCGGAATCGGGCGGGTCACGAACGACGGCAGGAAGGTCGCTTTGTCCGGGGTTGCCATTCAACCTTAATGGAGCAGGTCGTTTTGTGTGCGGACGTGAAGGGGGAGGGGCATCAACCTTGGGTTGATTGCTAGAGATGGCGTCAGTGTGTCTAGTTGAGCTGGAGACGGGAGCCGGGGAGCGATTGGTAGAGCGTTGCCTGAGATTCTTGACCGCGTTCAGTATGCGCAACCGATCTCCTATACTTGTGATGCCCATTTCTTGCAAGATAACCTGATCCAACTCCAAGAGAATATCGCCTCGGATGTCATTGGCTTTGAACGTCTCGAGGTGATGAGCACACTTGCACTCCGCCAGCCATCTTGCGGTGTGGTTATCTGACCAAGTCTTGAGATAATCGGCGAAAGACATGCCCGCAGGAGGTTCTAGCGTGCCATTGGGAGAGGCAGCTGTGGGAGTGATGGGGAAGGGCGCATGGTGGCCTCTGACTTCTGGGTTCAAATTTATGAAGGAGCGTGCGGCGATGACCTGTGGACTTGAATACTGAGCAGTGGGAGTAACGGGAGAAGCGGGCTTGGGAGGGGACTGAGACGAAGCATCAAGGGAGTAGAAGGCGTTGCTAGCGGTGAGTGTGGACATGGCTTGTGATCGTGATAGCGAACAGAAGGGCTATTCCGAACAAAGGCGTGGGCGACGACGTGGGGGTGACAGCGAGCGTGAGGGGCAGCGCTGAGCTAGGCAGCGTGCAATGTGGGACGATGGCAAAGGGAACACGATAAGGAGGAATAAAGAGCGCCAGGAAAGGAAATCGCGAATATCGGCCATTATTTTCTCATCGCTACTTAACTTACAACAATAACAATCTCTACTCATTTAGACCAATCACTACTCGATTCCAGCATGCATGAGCCATCCAGCCAGTGCTTATTCTGTGATCGGAGGCTGCTTCATGTTGACACTTGATGTTAGCCATCTCAATCATTTGACCAGCAACCATCATCCAGTTCTGCTACACAGGACAGCCGAAACGCGGGTTGCTCAACAGCGGGCGAGACACACCGCGCTGACAATGCGGCAAACTGCATGCAATTTGACTCGGTCACAAAGCCTAAGACAGGTGCGCGACCAGGTAACTGTATGGGATGGGATGATGTTGTAATGGATATGGGCGCAGATGTATAGGCCAAGGGACGGAAGGCCCTGTTTGCGGTGACCCATGGGTTCCTAGGGGAGGTTGCCGGCAGAGAGTCCCAGGCTGTCCTAGGCTGTCCCAAGACGGTCATCATTGGCCATCAGGAACTGTTCTCTTTTGAGCGCCGAGACTTGAACCAATCCATCAACGATCGTGTGCGTGTCACGCCCTTCCCCTGCCAGCCCCTCTTAGTTTAATGAGCGAACAGCGAAAGAGCCTTGCAGACTGGGAGAGGCTGGTGCAGGAGCATCCAGGCCAGCAAAAACTGCACAGAAGGGACATCAGAGGGCAGTGCCCCCCGATTCCCAGGATACGATCGAAGGCGTGAGGTACAAATATGGTATAGGCCCGGGATGGCAGACGTGCCGCTTAGGATTCCGATTTGTGTGACCAATTGATTGTCACTCCTTATTTCCGTCAAAAGTCAGCATGGAAGATTTCTTCTAGCTCTTTCACTATCATTCCTTTCCTCCTTCCCTTACCTACCCCCTCCTTCACGACACACTCGCCTTTCCTACGCCATGCGGCTTCTGTCCGCACTCACGGCCCTCCCTCTGCTGGTTCAGCTCGTAGCGGCTTCCCCGTGGCGTGAAGACCTTGTAGGCTACAACCTAAACGTCAACCAGAACGCAAAATCCGCCCTCGAATACGACACCGAGGGCCGAAGCACCTATCATCCGTCCCCCCAAAACTGGCGGGCTCTCCCAACATACACCATCCTTCTAGACAAGTTCGCCGACGGTGACCCTACAAACAATGATTTCTTCGGCACCCCCTATGAATCCGACTTTCGCGAAACCCAGCTCCGCTACGGCGGTGACCTCAGAGGCCTAGAGAAGCGCTTGGACTATCTGCAGGGCATGGGTGTAAAGGTCGTTTTTATGTCGGGCACTCCCTTCTTGAACATGCTATGGCAAGCAGACAGTCAGTCTTGGCCATCACACCTTCTGTCCTTGACGTTAACAACTTCACCAGGTTATTCACCCCTCGACTTTAGCGTCCTCGATCCACACTGGGGAAATATCGATGACTGGCGTCATTTGATCGACGAAATTCACGCTCGTGGCATGTATTTCATGGCAGATTTCACCGTCGGTACCATGTCCGATCTCATCGCCTTCGATGGGTATGTACAACAACCAACTGATGGGTCATGTTGCCCACGCGCTCATCAACTAATCCTTTACAGGCATCTCAACACGAGTACGCCCTTTAGCTTGAACGAGTACAACGCGGTCTGGAAGAGGCCGAACTATATGCCATGGAACTTCACCGAGTATCGTGACTTTACTGTAAGTTTAAGTTTCAAGTCGGGTCCATTTTACATCCGTTAATGTTTCTTCCAGATCCGTAATGAACGCAATGACTCCTGTGTGCTGCCCAAATTCTGGGAGGATTCTGGAACACTAGTCAAAGTCGAGGCTAACGGCTGTATGGCGTCCGACTTTGACCAGTATGGTGATATGGAAGCTTTCGGTGTTCATCCTGATTGGCAACGTCAACTTTCCAAATTCGCCTCTGTCCAGGACCGTCTTCGCGAGTGGCAACCAGATGTCATGAACAGGATCAAGGTCTTCTCGTGCATGGCTATCAAGGCCCTCGATATCGATGCCATTCGCATTGATAAGGCCACTCAGGTCACTGTCGACGCTCTTGCTACCTGGGCTTCGAGCACACGAGAGTGCGCTGCAAAGTTCAATAAAACCAACTTCTTCATCCCGGGCGAAATTACTGGTGGTGACACCTTTGGTTCTCTGTATATGTGAGTCACTCGATGTCCTCATTCCGGATGTTGTCGATAATAATCTCTTTATCAGTGGTCGTGGTCGTACTCCCACACAACTTCCTCCAGGATTCCTAGCAGCTGCCAACATCACTGCAGACCAGAATCAATACTTCCTCCGGGAGGCTCCTCTCAATGCCCTGGATGGTGCGGCTTTCCACTATTCCATCTACCGTGCACTTGCACGCTTCCTTGGCATGGATGGTAACCTCCAGGTGGCATACGATGTTGATATCAATTTTGTTACGGCGTGGAACCAGATGTTCGTGAACAATGATTTTCTCAATCCCCGGTTTGGCAATGTGGATCCCCGTCACATGTACGGAACCAGTAACTTCGATATCTTCCGTTGGCCAAGTTTGGAAAACGGAACACAAAGAAGTGCTTTAGCAACGTTCGTTACCACTTTGGTTATGCCGGGAATACCATTGGTGAGCTTTCTTCGTCCTTCGTCTGAAACATTTGCTCAACCCATCAAAGCTTTACTATGGTGAAGAACAAAATTTCTATCTTTTCGACAACGGTGCTTCCAACTATCTTTATGGGTAAGCACGACACTGAAAGTATCCTGAGGATGTTGCTTAACAGTTCCAACAGTCGACAAGCGATGTCCAGCAATCTCGCTTGGAAACGTCACGGTTGTTATACTCTCGGCTCGGAGCAATACTTCAACATGCCTCTTGAAAAGGCTCTCTTCGGCTGCTACGATGATTGGAACGCGCTCGATCACTTTGATCCGACTACCGATACCCGACGGCTAATGACCCGTTTCCACTACCTGCGAGGCGTGTATGGTGCCCTTCAAGACGGCTTCAACCTCGTTCAACGTGGAAACTGGACGTATCGGATTGAACGCCCTGGTTCAAATAAAACCCAAACCGAAATGGGTTTGTGGTCGGTCTCGCGATCCGCACTCCCTGGTATTCAAACCCTGAATGGAACGTTCAACGACCAAGTTTGGCTGCTCTTTACCAATGAAAATTCGACCAAGACTTGGAGTTATAATTGCAAAGAGTCACTCTGGATTTCGTCCCCCTTTAGATCGGATGCCGTTGTTAGAAATCTTTTCCCTCCTTACGAAACATATAACCTTGAGGATTCTCTATCGTCTTTCAACAATGACAGCAAGGCCCCATGGTTTGGTTGTCTCGCTCAGGTCACTATGGAGCCGTACGGCTTCAAAGCATTGGTTCCCGTCGAGCAGTGGGTTCCTCAGCTCCCTGCCATCACCAAGTTTATTCCCGGTCATGACCATCGTATCCTGGCCAAAGCGGGCGACTCGAATGCGACCACAGTCGATATCACTCTGGAGTTCAACGTTCCTATGGATTGTGATGGTGTTACCCAGAGCATTTCGTTGAACATGACTTCGTCAGGAAAGGGTGGACAACCGACGATCACGAATGTGAAGTGCGGTGCTGTGTCGAATCCCGACCCTGCGAAGATTGTTGGGGCTGACGTTTCTGCTTGGTCTTGGTCTGCGACGTTGACGAATTTCCCGGATGGAGTTCTGACGCTTACTGTCGATCATGCGCCTTCGCAAGGTGGTAACACAACCACTAATGTAAGTCGTGCTCTCGATTCCCTTTGAAGCCTGCGCTGAAGATACGTGTTTCTAGGCAAAAGACCACCTGTTGTTGCGCAAGGGAGCCGCTAATAATGTCATGGTCTTCCCCGAGAATGATTACGATAAAGACGGCTCGTTCAAGTTCTCCAATGGACAATACACTTTTGAACATAAGGCCTTTGGTGCTGACATGTTCCGATACTCGTGGAACTTCGGAAAGAACTGGACACAATGGAAGAACTGGGAGGATACCACTACGATGGAAGCTTCGGTCTTCCAACAACCTGAGAATTTCTGGGATGGCGAGCACATCATGGTGCAGTGTATGTGGTTTTGACTGGCTTTACCTGATATGCTTGGCTCACGTTTGTAATAGACTGGAGTGAGGCCACACTCTCTGTCGCTGCTGTCGTTCATGCAGACGCGCGGTATAGCGGTCCTCAGCGCCGGATGCCTCAACTCTTGCTTCGTGGCCCCTACAATAATTGGGGTTTCGATCAGGGTCTTCCTTCGAAGATGCAGTTGAACTCGGATGGCAAGTGGGAGATCGAGCTCATGGCTTCCTGGCCAACCTATATTCAACTCAACGTTTGGGGCTATGATGATTATTTCTACGGTGATACTGACGGTGACGGTATTCTCGATCGCCTCCCTCCCAACAGTGTTGCACCCAACTACCTCAATATGTCTGCGCCGCCCAAACCTCATCTCGCGTGGTCACTACTCGTCGACGATTCTACCATGTCTTGGTCATTACAACCCCGTGGTCAAGCTGCCGTTGGTGCTATCATGTACTCCCTCCTTCTTTCGATTCCCCTTATCACTGGTACCCTTGCTGTTCTCATCTTCATGTGGACTTTCTATGGAATCAAGCATAACCAGTATGGTGTCAAGACGAAGAGCCATACGAACTATTTCCCTATTCTGGGAGCCCTCGCGAACAAATCGACTGCGGACTTGAAGGACAGTACGCCGATGACGGAAAAGATCTTTGGTCACAAACAAACATCGGAGGTCATTGGGTGGCCAGAGGACAAGAACAAGCGGAGGAAGGTGTTGATTGCGACGTTGGAGTATGAAATCATTGATTGGAAGTTGAAAGTCAAGATCGGTGGTCTCGGTGTCATGTCTAGTTTGATGGGCAAGGCAATGACGGATGTCGATCTTGTGTGGGTTGTCCCCAAGGTCAAAGACCTCGATTATCCTGCTGGGGATCCCGCGGAGCCCATCGAGGTTATCATTTTCGGCGAACCCTACCTCATTGAAGTCGAGACTCACCAGTTGGACAATATTACCTACGTGATCCTCGACAGTCCCGTTTTCCGCGCTCAAACCAAATCCGACCCTTATCCCGCTCGCATGGACGATCTCAGCTCTGCTATCTTTTACTCGACTTGGAACCAAGCTATCGCGGCCACTATTCGCCGATTCCCTGACATTGATATCTATCACATCAACGATTACCATGGCGCCCTTGCGCCTATCTATCTCCTTCCCAAGGTTATTCCTGTGTGTCTGTCATTGCATAATGCCGAGTTCCAGGGTCTTTGGCCGCTGCGAACAAAGGAGGAGATGAAGGAAGTCTGTTCGGCATTCAATATCAGCAAGGAACATTGCACGAAGTATGTTCAATTTGGAAACACATTCAATTTGTTGCATGCGGCTGCTTCGTTCATCAGCGTGCATCAAAAGAGTGTTGGTGTGGCGGGTGTGTCGGACAAGTATGGGAAACGTAGTTGGGCAAGGTACCCTGCACTTTGGACGCTGAAGCATGTTGATTCGTTGCCGAATCCTGATCCATCGGATATCGCGGCGTTGGATGAAAAACCGGTGAAACCGAAGGATGTGCAGATTGATCAGGAGGCGGAGGCTGCAAGACCAGAGTTGAAGAGGCAGGCGCAGGAGTGGGCTGGGATTAAGCAGGACCCCAACGCGGATTTGTTCGTATTCGTTGGACGGTGGTCGAAGCAGAAGGGCGTAGATTTGATTGCCGACGTTATGCCAGGATTGTAAGTTCATCTTTTCTCGTATTGACAATTCTGGTGCTCACTGTTTCCTGTTCAGGCTCGAGAAACGACCTTCGATTCAGTTGATCGCTGTTGGACCCGTCATTGACTTGTACGGAAGATTTGCCGCGGAAAAGCTGGCTAGGTTGATGGAGATGTACCCCGATCGCGTCTACTCCAAGCCCGAGTTCACTGCGCTACCACCTTACCTGTTCAGCGGTGCCGACTTTGCCTTGATTCCTTCTCGTGATGAACCCTTTGGTCTTGTCGCTGTCGAATTCGGAAGAAAGGGTGCTCTCGGAGTTGGTTCTCGTTTGGGCGGTCTCGGTCTCATGCCTGGTTGGGTGAGCAAAACTTTATCTCGATGACTACGGCAGGATTTCCTGATTATTTGGACAACAGTGGTACCCTGTTGAATCAAGCTCAACGGCGCACATGCTTTCACAGCTGACGAAGACAATCAAGATGGCTTTGAAGTCTACGGAAGAGGAGCGTGCGATTCTTCGTGCCCGTTCAGCTGTGCAGCGATTCCCTGTCGTCGAATGGCGTCAACGGATGGAAGACTTCCACAGACGTAGTATCACCACCAGTCGACATGTCTCTGGACCCAACGCTTGGAGACCTAGTGATGGTGGTGGCGTCGGTATGCATCCAATGGCTGACACGGATGATTGGAACCCTGTCGCTCAAGCGCACCCTGATCAACCTGGATGGGATAGTCGGAGTGTGAACAGCTATATGAACTCACCAGCACAACGGAGTCAGGAATCGCTTGTATATGGGGAGCACGCGACACCACCACGACTGGGCGGCGACGAGGACTACTTCAGCCAGAGGGGAAGTGGCCAGTCTTCTAATCAGGGTTATACGGACTTTTTGGAGAGGGCGAACAAGGCTATTGCGAAAGATCAGAAGGGTGCCCCCGACCCATTCTTGGATGGAAGTCTTACGCCTTCGAGGCCTTTCGGTGCTCACTCGAGAGTTTCGTCGGTGGAATCTATTTCGTCTATCGTCGATGAGAAGTCGAACTCGCCGTTGAACAAGGCCATCGCTTCGGTAAGCCACCTCAATCCGAAAACAAGATTTGTCTTGACCGTTCTGTTCTACAGTTCACGGATGCCGATGGTGGTGTTGCCTCTGAGTTCGTTCAGAAGCTGCAGATGCTCAGTGCTAAGAATTCTGAACATGAGCTATCCATTGAGAAGTACCTCATAAAGAGTGAAGAGGCTTTCTTTGGCAAAGTTCGGAAAGATAAGCTCTCGAGCGCTGCCAGCATCAGGTCCTCTCAGCGCGATTCTATTTGGGGTACACCATCGCCCTCAATTTACTCTCGTCCTGATTGTAAGTCTTTTTTTCAACTTGATTCTCATACCCATGTTAATATCGTTATAGCCCCAACCACCCATAATTTCTCACAATCTGATGTTGAGGGTGCTCTTCCCCATGACACCACTCAACCCGATATCGTCCCTATGACCGGGTTGCAGATTGCTATGTCAAGAGAAATCAAAGGCTGGCCGTTGTACACCATTGTCATCGCTTTGGGCCAGATGCTGAGTGCAACGAGTTTCCAAATCACCTTGCTTACTGGTCGTAACTGGCAAGATAACATCCAGCTTTATGTCTTGGGCGCCGTCTTCTTGGCTGCGTCGGCAGTTTGGTACCCCATGTTCCGTTTGAAACCCTCTATCTACGTTCTCTCTTTTCCCTGGATATTCTTCGCCCTCGCATTTTTCTTGATTGGCTTACCTTCCGTTCACTCGGTCTTCGCGCCTGCCCACCAAGCTCTAGCTAGCGCCGCGACATGGGCTTACGCCGTCGCTTCCGCTGCTGGGTTCTTATTCTTCGGCCTCAACTTCGGTGAAGAAGCGGTACGCCGATTCCGCTGCGGTATTCGGATACCTTACTGATGAATCGCTATTAGGGTGCTGCAACTGAAGTCTGGACAATGCGAGCATGTATTGTGCAAGGTTCTCAACAAATCTGGGTCGCTGCACTCTGGTACTGGGGTTACTCCCTCAACGGTCGGGAGGACGGGTACATCCCTCCCTGGTGGATCTGTCTGATCGTATGGCCTCTGGCCTGCGTCAGCTTGCTCTTCGCCTATGTCATGCTCTATGGCTTGCCAGAGTACTACCGTCAAACGCCGCCCAAAGTTCCTCACTTCTTCAAGACCTTGTTCCGCCGCAAACTCGTCCTCTGGTTCCTCGCGTCGGAAATTTTGCGAGACTATTGGCTGAGTGGAGTAAGTATGCTTCCAAAATTTTCGCTGAGATGTACGCTAATGGTGCTTCTAGCCGTATGGACGCAACTGGAGCTTCTTGTGGAGTGTGCCAGTACCCAAATGGCAGATTCTGCTGCTCGTCGTCACATTCTTCGTTTTTGTTTGGGCGATCATGCTTCTCATTCTCACGCACTTCAGCAAAACCCATACTTGGTTACTGCCCGTCTTCGCGGTCGGTCTTGGCGCGCCCAGATGGTGTCAAATGCTTTGGGGTACCTCATCCCTCGCGCTATACATCCCATGGGCAGGCTCCGGAGGACCTTACCTTGGTATCTCGCTATGGCTGTGGTTGGGAGTGTTGGATGCCATTCAAGGTGTTGGTCTGGGTATGATCTTGCTCCAGACCTTGTCTCGTCTGCACGTCTGTGCTACACTCGCACTCGCACAAGTGATAGGCTCCATCTGTGTCATGGTAGCTCGTGCGACTGCTCCTAATCGTCTTGGACCCGGGACTGTATTCCCCGATGCCTCGAAATGGGACTTCAACGAAGGTCTTAAGGGTAAGCAACGTCTTGCATTGCTTGTCCGAAGAAATGCTCAATTGTTTGTGCGCTTACAGGAAGCCCAATGGCATCCGCTCCCTTCTGGATAGCTCTCATTTGTCAACTAATTATTGTTCTTGGTTACTTCTGGTTCTACCGGAAGGAACAGCTCTGTAAGCCTGCCCCTTGTTGGATTGTTGTATATGTCTGACGCCCCACGCCTTGCAGCACGCCCATGATCACGATTCACCAAAATTACTATATGGACTTCGGGAAGTATATCACAGACTAAAGGACAATGGACTATAGACTTATAAAACACGCTTTGTTGCACATGGACTTCTCGCTACTACAAAATCTTTGACAACCTAGTAGATGGTTTCGTATATCGCTCCTTGCATTTATCATTCGTTTATAGTTGTTATAACTGCATAATTGGGTTTGTAAATAGTTGTTTGAACATTCCGCTGGTTGGCATCTTCATAGTCAATATAATTGTAATGCGCAACATTGTGAGGAAGACATTTTGAGTAGTTCGATGCTTAGTTGAAATGGCTTTGGCGAAAGCAGTGCCGAGTCCGATTCTTTGACTTTGAACTCCATCATCATGCTTGGACTGGAGGGCTATGGTAGCGGCAGCGAGAGCGATAGCAGCAGCGAGAAACAGCGGCCCACAAAATCTCCGTCTACGACTGCCTCAACGACAACAAAGCCTTCGGTGAAGTTACCACCGCCATCTTCTAATGGCTCACCCTCGTCCAAAATATCGCTGCCTCCACCCAAAACAACGAAACGTGCGCCGAAGAAGATAACCATTGGACTGCCTGCACTACCCAAAGATGAGAACGAGGAAAAGGACGACATAGAACTCGAACGACCTGCAGCGAAGAGGCAGAGGACGGGAGCTGGAGCCTCGTCTTTGTTGTCCATGCTACCTGCGCCGAAGCAGAAGGCACCTGTGGCTCCACAACCGGAACGCGTTTTAGGTGGAGGAAAAGGACCTGGGCTGGTTTTCACTACGAGGCCAAGTACTGCTCCAGCTCCAAGTAACGCGGTTGCGGAAGGAGAAGGTGAGGAGGAAGCAGATGAAGGAGACGAAGAACAATTCAAACCTACAATAGCGGAATCTGCAACTTCTACGACCGGTAGTGCATCGTCATTGCCTTTCTTGCCCCCTTCTCTGGCTAAAGGCAAGGCGAATATCTCTCTTGAAGACAAACCAAAGGCTCCCAATAAACCACCATTGCCAACGGTATCTGCAGCCCTGGCAGTTGATTCCTCCCCGTTAGGTATGTAACACCCATCGTTAACTGGGATCTATGCACTGGAAATTTGAGCAGGGAATTCAAAAACAAGCACTTCTTCAACTTCAACATCTACTCCTTCCTTCTCTATCCCAACCCTGTCCTCGGCACCTGCGATTCCAACATTCGAACCCCCTGAACCAACCCCTCAGGATCCCTACCCAGGTTACTATCAACTACCGTCCGGTAGCTGGGCCGCTTACGAGCCAGAATACTACGAACGATTCAGGAAAAAGTGGCAAGACGAATATGATGCCTATGTCCGTGGATTGGAGAAGGGTACGATCAAAGGGTTTGAAGGGTATGAGGAAGGCGCTGCGGAGGTTAATGCTATGAAGGAGATGGAGAAGGCCAAAGTAGAGATTAAAGAGAGGGAGGAGAAGAAGGCGCTGACGAAGGGTGCTACTGGACCGCCTGAGCAACCCAAGATGAAATTCAGCGTGAGTTTCCCCTTGACCTTCGTCGTGGGCTTGGGGGATGTTGATTTTTACACTTCCTAGGCGAGCAAGCTCAGTGGTATTGCAAGGTCAAGGCACCAGCTATCTACCCTGCTCAGAGACGCGTACGAGAACAGGGAAGCATTGGAAGAGAAGATTGCAGAGGGTAGAAGAAATCGGAAAGAAGCTGGAAATAAATATGGTGTGTATCTCTGTATTTTGTATGACATGCTGGTGTCCTAAAACCTACTTTAAAGGCTTCTAGACGATGTCCCATGTGTTCAGCCTCTAGATGGTACAACTGAAAGACATTTTCGGCCCTTGGACGTTTCCAATATCATGAGTATTCACACCCGGTATTCTGAAGTGCCATTAGCTGCTTTCGTGGTTAGCGATTATCACACGTGGTGCCCCGCTCCATGACTGCCCTTCAAACCCGCCACACAAGTATCCGGCCACTGAAGCGGATAATTCAAACATCTGCTCTCGTGGGCTCTGTTTGGAATGAAACTCTGAGGAAGGGTGAAGGTTAGGTAAGATCCTGGGACTTAATTTGTTATTCTTAGAACGAGATGAGCGTCCCTGTCGACAACCTTCCAACCAACCACGACAATGAACGATCCCAACAATTCAATTCCAACTAACCAAAGCCGCACTCCAATTCTGGCTGTTATGGACATTGATACCCCTGTTGTGGTTCGTGTGTTCAGAACCTTCAGCGGTAAGCCGCTCCGTAGAACAAGGAAGCTCCAAGCTTAGCTTCAGCTCGACGGGACTCCGCGGTGACTTCGTTATTCAGAATCCATTGTTCGTCATTATCGCAGCTGCGCGGAGCAGGGTAGTAGAAGGTTCGTTGAGAGAGAAGTCGTTAGCTCGATCCCAGTTTTTCCGGAGTTGCCAGATAGGAACGCCGACAGGGTTCCAGGCAAGCACAATTCCTTCATATGTTGTGTTGCTCCTTCACGCCCATGGTCAACAGTGCCTTTGGGTTTACTGGTTCGATCAATGATGGGCGGAGTTGAACAAGAGTGGCATCCCAATCGCCCCAGGATGGAACAGACCTGGGTGATGTCGAATGAGATAGCGAGGGATATTATCGTCAATCCCTTCAAGCCTAAGCCCGAAGTTGAAGAACTGCAATTCGCTAGCGTTCTGGCGGAGGAGACTCGTCTTATGAGCGATAATGAAGAGGTTGAGTTCCTTACTTAACCAGCTAACGTTTATTTCTTTCTTAGCCGGCCTTCTTTCAAACTATCTCACATGTGTGCTATTTGCTCGATTGTATGTACTACTACTATTTACTCGACTGTCATGCTTCCAGTCATACCAACAATTCCTTGCTCGTCAACACACCACAGTTGAGCCACATCTTTGCCCGTCCACACCCCGTTGATGGTAGTCTTTCTGTCCACGATGAGTGGGTTAGTCGCACGATAGTCGAACGTCTTGATCCGAATATCAGGCTTGTTAAACGTAGCACCTTCGAGGAGCATGAGTGCCGTTAAAGGACCGTGCACCAGCCGCTCTGCAAATAAAGTCAGCTCATCGAGTTCAAGTCAAGCCAAGATACATGTACCTGGATATCCTTCCTTCTTCTGTGAATATTCTTTGTCAAGGTGGATATGGTGCGCGTTGAACATGAGCGCGGAGAAGCGGAAGAGTGTGACCACGCTAGGCGTATACGTGAAGGAGAAATCAACGGACGAGGGAACCTGTACAGCTATCCGAACCCTCAGTAGAAGGACTAGGAATAAATCCCCGGAACACATACGCTTAGGATCAGGCTTCTTCTTTTCCTCACCTTCCTTGACCTCAAAATACACATGTGCCCTCTCTTCAACTAATGAAGGCTTTCCCTTCATGCCATCCATCTCATACTCAATCCTCTGCGTAACGAAAACCATAGGTTTCCCCTTCTCAATACCCTTCAACTTGACATCTGCAACACTCGACCTTGCATGCACCTTTGAACCAACAAGCATCGGGTTGTTATTATCCCATGTCATCTTCCCACCAGCCCACATCCTACGCAGGAACGGCGCAGGGGGTGAAATTTCCTCATCTGTGCCATCCGCACGTAACAAGTGTTCGGGTTTACGTGCGTGGAAGAATGCCAATTGCGCGCCGTAGGGCACCGGTTCACCCATCTTGGGCTCAACATAGGGCCTACGAGTGCCGTCGCGTGTTGGAAGGGTGATGTATAAGTCGGATAGGGGTTCATAATGGAAAGTATCGGTTAATGTAGCTGTCGGTGGGTTCTTTATCCATTTGTCTAGTGCCTCGGAGTGGTAGCTCTGTCTCCGGGGTATCCGGTGTAGAGCTGCGCGAGGGAGCATCCTAGAGAGCATGTTCAGAAAATGGTCAGGTTAGGTGTCAGGGGTATTATTTTCATTGCATCAGATTGGCGGTTTATAAACATGTTCAGAAGGAAGACCAGCGTGTGTAATTGTTCTGACCGGACACCTCTTTTCGGCGGTTTCCACTCACGCACACCTCTTGTCAACCGGAACTCACTGACGCTAGAAATATGATCCTACAGTCACGGGAGAAAACACATGTAAGTCGGATTAGAGTTTAGCAGTCGGTTGGTAGTGGTATATACACTAGAGCCTGCACTATCAGTACCAGTGTACACAAATGTCCTAGGCGACAATATTAGATTATAACAACTGGGTGGTGAAAAGACAACACAGAGGGGTATCAAGCACAACAACAATAGAGATGTAGCGAATAACAATATCCTACAGCGTTCGAGTCGGTCAGATAGTCGCAACGCTGCGAGTCGCGTCCTTCGTCTCGCCCTCAGAAGGTTTTGGCTTCTTGTTGTTCGTAGGCGGGTGAGGTGCAAAATCGACTGCGTAGTGCCCATAGGGGCTGAGTAGAGTGCCTAAGCACTGGTGGACTTCGACTTGGAATTCCTCAAATGGGTATGTTTCGCCATCGACGGCCAAATGGCCCTTCTTCTTCAGAGGTTTCACTCGGTATGCGTGAGCCTTGACGTAGTGAAGCTGTGATAGAGCGTGAGCAAGCGGCAACAGGTGAGAGCGAATTTGGTTTACTTTCGGTAGCCAAAAGGCGTCCCCTTTCTCTGCTCCTGCCATGCCTGCAATAACATCTTTTCGCGAAGACTGACGGCCCATCAGTGACTAGAATGAGGCTCAACAAGCATTTGATTTACCAGCGGCATTGCCATAACATCGATTAGGCCATCATCGGGTAACGATACAGGGAAGGCCATATAATCCCTGGCATTTCCATAAATAAATAGGGAATATGCAACTAGAGTCGCCAACGTACCTCCCAACGAAGGGTCCTTTGCCGGCGTAAACATACAACAGAGGTTCATCAAATGTAGTCCAACCCTCGTTGTCTTCTGGTTGGAACTTCAACGGTGGTAACGTCTCAGCGACATCGTTCCCGGGCGCCGCGGGTGATACCCCGTTTACAGGGTGAGACTTCTTATTCTTGCGATGTAGCGAGACACTCTCGGCCATCTTGTGTTTGTCTTTCTCGGCAGCTTTGTAAGAAAGTTGAACTGGACATGCTTTGAACTGGATAACTGAACATGCCGTCAGCAAATGGGGTTTGGGTTCAAAAAAGGGGGGGGGAAAAACTCAGCACACACTTCCGCGCAGTAGTCCCACCATGAACCGCGTGTCACCCATCCAACGTAAATGCTCGGTTCCAATGTCAAGGTCCGCCATGAGTCCCAACGATTGCGACATGAAGGATATCGATCTCTTGTTTCCTTGCGTAAACGAAAATAAGTCCACTTTCATTGGTTGGCCTGTAGCATGGGTCAGTCGAAATCACCCCCGCATACATACTCGTACGCACCCTTAATAGCGTTGAGAGCAGCCACCGTGACATCAAAGCCATGCTAGACGATATGAGACTGTGCATGTTCGGCTCCAGGTGAAATGTACTCACCTCTGCGCCGAGAAGGTTTAGCGAGAGGCCATTACCAGACCCTGTGGGTATGGGCGCCACCGGTATGCTAAATGCCTTAAGTGGGTCGACGTGCTCCGCGAATCCATTGAGCACTTCATGTACCAGGCCGTCCCCAGATACTGTTACAACCGCATCATAATTTGTCGCGAGGTCCTTGGCAATGTCGTGTGCATGGCCGTTATGTGTAGTGTCTAGAGAGCATGGCCTTAGCCAGGTACCAGGAATATGGAGTTGCTACCCACAGGTAACATGAAGTTGGCAGCCGGCTGCGCGGAAAATGGGCTCGATAATTTTTGAGAAGACAGCTGTACCCTTTTTCTATGCTCGCACATAAGTGGAACATTGTGAAAAGAAGAAACATTACAGAGGACATACCACTCCTCCGTGGGGGTTCACTAGGACTCTCAGACGACGCGACCGCTGAATGTCATAACCTGCGGACGTCATCGGCCAAATGCATATGGGAAATTAAAAACAAGCTCACCTTCATATACGGTACTCATGAGTTTCTCAGCCCACTCGATTGCTTGTACCTCATCTTGCACTGTTCCGGTGACCTTGACAAGAGCCAGCGACGTTGCTGTCTTCCTGTTCTTCTTATTGATCAGGTATGCGACATGCATTAAGTGGTCATCCTCGTCGTAGCTGCTCGAGAGGACATGGTGGTGGGGCACAATTAACTCCGGAGAGTCTGGTGAGAGCAGGCAGGTCAGCCGAAACCGGACACTTAAGAACAAAAAGACAAAAGGCGGGCCGAGCCTGAAACGTGCCTTCGGCAATGACAACGAGTGCGTCGTCGGTGAGCTTGAAGGTGAACTTGGAGTGTGGTGCGACGACGTGTATATCCATGGAGGGGAATATGTAAAGGTAAGCGGAGAGAGTGGAGGGAAGCGGGTGGGAGAACAGGGCAAGGTGCAGGGCACCATTTGTTTGGAAATAATCTCTACGGCTTGCGGCTGCTGTAAAGGGGTTAGGACCTGGGACATTGGCCTGATCTGGCCCTTGCCGTCCACTCGCGATGCCAACATCCTCTCCACTGAGCTGATTGCGTTGCTCGTTGCAGTCACCGCTCCAATCGCTACTCGGATTCGACCTATCTCCTTATTTCCTCCCAATGTTGACATGCTCGCGATCAGCATGGAACGCGAACATCCAATTATGGCGTGATCAATTCAAGAACGTATATCACAGAAATAACACACATTTCTGACTCAACTGCTTGCTCAGCAAAAATGACCATCGTCCATGCACTCGCACAGAAGGGCTTCGGGGCTGGCACTAACGAGCTCTATGATCGGTGCGTCTCCGTGACATTACCTCCACATTTTCACCGCAGCCTTATCCCTTTGTTTGCTCAGTGCTCGCCCCAGCTATCAGCCGGCTGCCTTGGAGCATATCCGTAAGGCGTTGAGAAACCCCGGGCCATACAATATTGCGGAGTGAGTTGATAATGAAATGGACTTGGAGCACAGCTGAACTTTTTCAGGATCGGGTCTGGAACAGGAATCTTCACAAGGGCGCTGCTGGCTGACCCAGAATGGAATAAATCTATCAAGGAGCTCATAGCAATCGAGCCAAGTCAGGGCATGCGTGACATTTTTGCAGAAGCAGTACACGATGATCGCGTCCTTTTGCGTGAAGGAACATTCCAAGATACTGGCGTTGAGGATGGCTGGGCTGACCTTGTTGTGATTGCTCAGGTATAGTGACCCCAGGTGTTAGTAAAGTCTAGTTGACCGGAGGTCTGTCACAGGCTTATCATTGGTGCCCCGATTATGGCCTCGCTTCAGCAGAATTTGCTCGGATTCTCAAACCTAACGGGACGGTTGCATACGTATGGAACCTGGAAGACAGGTCAGTAGTGTCTACTGCGCCCGGATGCACAGCTTCTGAATATATCCGACAGGGAGGCTGCGCGGTGGGTGGCCCAGGTCAGAGAGACCATTGAGCGGCATGAGGCGGACTCGCCCCAATTCCGTCTCTTCTTGTGGAGGCAAACTTTCGACACTTCGTCATACAAGAAATTCTTTGAGCCTCCCGAAGAGTTCATATGGTCTTACTCCCTCACAGCGACGGAGGACATTGTTGTCGACAGAGCGAGCAGCAAAAGCTACATTGCCGTCCTTCCTCCTGATCAAAAGGAAGAGGTTCGCCAGAAGTTGAGGGAGATAATTAAAAGAGGTGAGGACAAAGAGTGGATTGACAAGCCTTCTGGCACTTTCCACTATCCTTACCAGTGTTGGGTTGTTATTGCACAGAAGAAGTAGCCATAGCGACTGCTCGGTTTGTGCCAAGTTTGTGTTAGCTGGCAAGGTGGAATAAATTATCTTATCTTATCTGACCACGGTCACGTGTCAAAGCGCGTACGAGATTGAGCATGTTGATTTCACGTGACGAGCTAAATGCGCGAATTCAAAGTCCGCAATGGTGACGGCACATAAGAAGGCGCGCCTCGACGAGGTGCATTCCACGCTTTTCTTCCCCAACTCCCACCAACCCCTTTGATTTTTAGCAATGGCACCAAAAGTGAGTCAAATGTTATCTGAATGCATGGGTGTTGGCTAAATGGTTTAAAATAGCCTGCTTCTACGGCTGGAAAAGCCCCTGTCTCCACTGCCTCTAAGGCCCCCGTCAAGTCTGATGCAGCTAAGACTGCCAGCAAGAGCAAAGCATCCTCTGGTGGTGCTGATTCTGACAAGAAGAAGCGCAAGAAGTCGCGCAAGGAGACTTATAGCTCTTATATTTACAAGGGTGTGTTTGGTTATTTGAGGCTTAGGTTTTTCCCTCCCGGTTAACGTTCGGCCAGTACTCAAGCAGGTACACCCTGACACTGGTATCTCCAACAAGGCCATGGCCATCCTTAACTCGTTTGTCAACGATATTTTCGAGCGCATTGCCACCGAAGCTTCCAGTGTGTCTTGGCCTTGTCTATCACATTCCAGTAGCTGATTATTGGCTCAGAACTTGCTGCCTATTCCAAGAAGTCCACAATCTCCTCCCGTGAGATTCAAACGAGTGTGCGTTTGATTCTCCCTGGTGAACTTGCCAAGCACGCCATTTCTGAAGGTGAGCTTGAGCCACTGGGGGTCCAGGGCTGTTCGTTGATCTCTTTCAATAGGTACCAAGTCTGTCACCAAGTTCTCTTCTGGCGGCAAATAAAATTGCTCCGTGGCTTCACCAAGTTCACTTGCTCTTGCTACTTTGACTGCTTTCACCTTAGTGTGTTGCTTGGAGGCTAGATTGGCAGGGATATAATGTCTTCTTTGTACATTAGCTTAATTTATTTGCGATACCTCTGCAACAGATGCTATGTAGTATCCTCCCCGCATCTGGGTTAGAAAGTGGAAGGCTTCAACGAGAGTGGAATGCTTATAGAGTCTAGGCCTCTTCAGCGAGCGTGTTGGATGGTTATTTGGTTGTATTTGAACCCAAAGCCAATGACCTCGGGCCATTCACCTTCGCTCACTTTAAGTTCCCTTTGAATAAGGTCAAACACGGCAGGGTTATAATCATGGCTACCTTCTCTCCCTCCCCAGCGCCGCGTCGCTCGTCAAGATTACGGCAAAAAGCTATTTCTCCCGTACGAAAATCATCTAGGCTGGCTACAGCCCAAAAGACTGTAGCGCGTCTCAGTCCTCCTGGTCCCAATGATCGCCTGCAACCAACGCTTATGGATGTTGATGAAACCGAATCTGTAGCAACAGAAAGAAGCACCACAAGAATATACGGAGAAACGATATACGCGAAATCTGACGAGTTGACGGTCTCCTTCTACGCCAGTCTGCCAGTGGAAGTGAAGCAAGTGCTTCGGAGTGCTGGTATGACTCCTTTGTACCGGAATCGGTGTGACCTCATATGAACCCACTCCCTAGATTTCTTCAAAGATCCATACACCGGTTCTGTTGACACTGTCACGGGTTTTGCGCTTGTAGCGTCTGTCCAAACTTGTTTCGTGTGGCAACATGTACAGGTATGTTCACTTTCGAGTTTGAACCGATAAACTATTGAACGTGAACCTTAGGCCATACGTGGTACTCCTACATGTTATATTTTCTCATGTCCGCAAGATGACACAGGCGCGAATCCACCTCTGCATGCATTCATTCCGCACGGTTCATCGCGCGAACCAGGACTTATCCTCGCTTCACTTTCTGGCCAAGTCCGGTTCTGGGAAAGCATCAGCATTGGTTTGGCAGGTGGCGAGAACTATTCTACGATGCATTTGGATTTGAAGGAGGACGAACATATGACGAATTTTGTTCGAGCTGATGTGAGTTGCATTGAATCCTTCTGTAGACTTAGTTTGAGTGTTAAATTTTGAAAGGCCCAAGCATTCATCGCGACGACTTCGTCTGGACGCCTTTTCCGATTGACTCTCGCCTCGACCGGAGGCAAATATCATCTCGTGTCACGTCTCTTTGCTCGCCCCGCGCCTTCGCTCTCCCTCTCACGTCTCATCCCTTCTTTCTTTGGCTCGTCACATCTCAGCCCCGCCGATGCGATGAACGCATATGTAAGCTCTGTAGCTCTAGGTAAACTCTCGGCTACGGGAGAAAGGGAAGTCTGGACCTTGGTCAGCGAGAGGATACAGAAGTGGGAGTTGAAGCCTGAAGGATGGGAAGAGTTATTCTTGGATAAGAATGTTGTGGAGTTGTTGAAGTCAGCTGTGAAGGAGGAGCTTGGGATTAAGGACAAGGACCAGTCAATGGATTTTGAGTTGATTGATCTCGGGTTCGAGAGGTACGTTCTTTATTTCACATTACTATTAAGGTGTGGTGTATTGATTCTGTAACACAGTGAAGATAAGCTTGTTATCCTTGTCTCGTATGCTCATACAGAAGAGATTTCGTATATGTCAACGGATGCGCCTGGAACGCGTCGGGTTTTCGCCTTGGTCAGGCTGTCGGCTTACGGAGACACTTTCAAGGTCGAGAATGTGAAGACGGTACCATACCAAACAGTGAGTAAACTTGAATACTCGCACAGCACCTAAAATTGAGGTTGATTCAGACAGCAACAAGCGGTGCGCCTACTCATCCTCGGATACAATTTCTTGCGAGTGGCGCTGTCGTCGTTGTGCAATTTGGTGATGCCGTGGCTCTAGTAGCTCGAGGTACGATATTTAACCAGGGGGAAGTAAACATAGACCGAGACTGTCTGATTGTCTGGCAGATTCGGATTACCGAGACCGTCTGGAACTCAAGTCTGCGAGCGACAGAACGCTGGGTGTTGGTGCATACGAGTCAGAGAGTACGCTGTTGGTGCTTACTGCGTCGACGATGATGAGAGTTGTCGTGGATGTTGACAAAATTGACGCCTTTGACTATGAGTGAGGATTTCTCTAACATTGACCTAATTTTCATGGGTTGAATGCATGCTAGGACCGGTCATACCAACCTCATTAAGTCAATCATGATGCAGGCCATCTTGTATGGATCCCTACCTGAAGTTTGTTTCTCCTATTGCGGTGCCATTTGTGATTAATGACAATCCATACAGAATCCACTCCACTTTAGCTTCCCTCCCGAGGTAGATGCGGAAAAGTTGATGCAAGGGGCTGAGCAACTTAGCGAAGCTGTTCTTCGTTCTGGTATGCCTCTGCCGTTCGATGGCTCGAGTGCCGTAAGCTAACTTCTGTCAGCTTCGGAGGTTGTGCGCAAGAACCATGACTTAACATCGCAATTGACTAGTCGCAAAGAACGGCTTAGTTGGTTAATTCGGTTCATCAACGACAACGCGGTTCTCGGAAAGGTAAGAGAGGAAAGTTTCTCCGAAAGAATGGTGTGGGATTGAACTCTTTTTAGCTTTCCCAGAGGAGTCGGCAACAGCTCGCAACGGATGCTGAGAAGCTCTATGCAGCTCACCAGTTGTGGATGCAGTACAATGACCTCCTCGCGTGAGTACTTCAGATTTTCACGTTTGACCCACTCTCAGTTGAACTCTCTTGTAGCACTAACCCTCCATTCAGCGTCCTAAATGACGCCGTGCATGATTACATGGCTGAAATCGGTGAAGGCTCTCACGAGGACGTCCTACGCGCATTTTTCCGTCTTCGCGTCGCAGACATCGGACGGTTGGTTAAAAAGGTCAAAGGCGCCGCAACCGCTGCAGCACGTAACACTGGGCGCAACATTGTCGATGTTTTGCCCGAAGCAAATCGCATCATTATCACTGTCCTTCGATCTGCTTTTGATTACCGAGTCTACAATCTCGGCGTTTACGGGATTGAATTGCCGATGATTAACCCTTGGACGAGTAGACCTTCGGTGATTGACGTCGTGCTTGCGTTGTTTGATGCTTCGACAAAGGCTTCAGAGGTGCAAAGTGCGAATGGGGGGACACAGTTGAATCCGGGGGAGCCATACTCTCAGCTAGCAGACCTTGCAGAGATTCTATTTGCGTGCATTCAGGAGAGGTTGGATTGGTTGGGAAGGTGAGTTGCAGTAGCTTTTTCTCGAGTGCTGGGACGAAGACTGACAGGGCGGTAGTGGCGCTGCAGGTGAAGAACCTGGTGTTAAGAGGGACAGAGAAGAATTGGAGCAGAGATTCGCCCTGCTCAGGCCGGAAGTATTGGAAACCCTCAGTGAGTTGGGTTAGTTCCAGTTTTGGAGAAAGGCTCAACGGTGTGGACCAGGACGATGCGGACACGAGAATGCTGCCTTTACTCTCGCAGAGCAATATCGCGATTTTAGCAGCCTGGCAGCGCTCTGCAACCGCGACACAGTCTACCCTCCCGAGCAAAACCCCAACGCGGGACGAATTCAGGCATACATTGATCGATTCAAGGGGGATTTCACCCGGGAGTTGTATCAGTGGTACATTCAGCACGGCGAACTCCGCGTAATGTTCTCCCAGGACGACGAGAAAGGATATACAGACAGGTTCTTTACTGAGAAACCCAATCCTTCCATCTCGTGGCTACATGATATTGGGAAAACGAGGTTTGACGCTGCTTCCAGTGCGTTGCTTAGTGAGGCACAGGGGGCAGTAAATCTGGAGTCGAAACATGTAAGTACTTCTGAGAAGGGCTTTGGTTTTGGACTGACCTGGTTTCTCCTTAAAAGTTCATGCTGAGCGTTGGAAAGCTCGCGCATTTGGCTCAAGTGTACGATAATGGGGCAACTGCGAGTGAGAGGACACTTGATGGTAAGTGTCTGTTGGCAAAACCCAGTACCAAGTCGCTCACGTTCGTTTAAGCGTTCCATGATGGCCTTGACTTTGTCAGCGTGCACGAGGCATTGTTAGAAGACTTCAGGTCTGCATTAGCAGGTATCCGTGGACGACAGTCGCTCGAAAATCAGATCGACACCATTGTGAAATCTAAGGCAGCTGGACTCGCTGAGAGGAAGGGAATGTTGCATGTGAGATGTTTGATTAAATGTGTTACCAAGTAATGCTGACTTGCTTTTTTCTAGGTCTTCAAAGATCTCGTTCGACAACTCTTGCAGGGAAAGGCACTATCAATAGAAGACGCTGTTGACGTGTTGACTCTTAAGGATAACAAGGAGACTGTTGAGGACTATGCCACTGCTTTACAGTTGATCACACACGCTATGGCGAGTAATGCATAAGCTCTGAGGGCAGAGCCGTGCTGATAGAAGTTTAGAACCTCCCTGAAGTCCGCAAAAAATCAGCTTTGAGAACAATATGGCGTCGAGTGTATCTCCATGATGAGTAGGTTATTCAATCATAATGCTACAACTCCGGTAGCTAACACATAACAATAGTTGGAACACGATCCGAAAAACCGCCAACGTCTCCGATGCGGAGCTTAGTGAACGGTTCAAGAATACCGCACTATATACTGTGTTTTCTCTACAATTGCCCAGGGGTGTCCAGACTGGTGAGTCGGAAGTCAAGCCTGATGAGGCTCTGGAAATTCCAACACCCGAAGAATTGGCATCGAGATGGCCTGGAATGTCACCGGAACAATTGGAGGCCGCATTGAATGACTACACTTATGAGATGGATGCGCTCGGGGAGCTGGAGTTGGACGAGGAGTTGTTCCAGCGGGTGAGAGAATTGGCGGGTCAAGATGTGGTGTGGGAGTAGTGGATGATTTTGCATTTTCTGTGACGGCTGTCCATCGTGCCATTGCTTTCGATTGTAATGCTTAATGATGTCGTATTAATGACCCCGTGATGATGAAAAAAATCTACCGATACGAGAGGAGAATTTCTGGTAGCGAACGCGGGTTTCCAGGATGATAAGAGCGAAGTTGCGGCGGCGCCATTCGGTAGTGTATGCGTCTGTGCGAGCTTTCTCCTGCATGACCCACTGCTTATGGAATTCTGATAAAGCATTCTCTTTGTCGAGTGTCGTTGCCGTCTCTGGTAAGGCTGAGAGAATGGCCTCTTTGGCAGCTTCAAACCGAGAGTTGCTCTATGAATGTAAAATCGACTTAGGGGGTGCGGTTTAATCGTATCGCTGAGCACTCACGTCGAACCAGAAATTGTGATGGAACGCGTCCAATTGCTGTCTCTGCAACCTGAACTGGAGCTCGAGATCGGATGCACAGTCGTTGCCCGTCGTATCAGTGAATTCGGAAAGAGAGTAGGGATGGCGAAGGAGTGTGGGTGGAGAGGATTTTGAGGAATCTGTGTTGGTAGGTGCGTCTTCGTAGATAATTGGACGCATGTGAGAGACGGGATCTGGTGGTGCTACGAGATGCCGTCGTCGCAGGGAGGTGTGGAAGAGGCGGGATCGCCCCCAGAGAACGGACACCGCTGACGGACGTGGTGGGAATAGCATAACCAGCCGTGAGTAATTTTAGATCGCGTCTCCGAGTTTTCAATTCAGAATCCCGTTTACCGAATGAGGTTTTTGTAGAAGACTGCTCAGGACAAACATGCGGCAGAACTGCACGGATGCATTATGCATGGGCTAGATAAAATTAAAAGGATGGTACATGTCTATCTCTACTTGTCCTCTACGAGAAAAGTTTCCAGAAGCTTTGTTTTAGCTCTTTGGGGGGAGGAAGACCAAGGTCTTGAGTGATATCCTCGAAAAGATTGCTTTCCCCTGGAGATTTTTTGGCCTGTTCGCTGGCCCCGGGTGTTGTGGAAGTGACATCGGTTTCCGTCTCGGATACAGTCTCGAGGTTGTACGTCGGGCCATCACCAGCGTGAGTGCTCAGTCCACCAACTACTACCATCTTTGGGAGGTCTTCAGAAACAGCAAGTTCGGATTGCTTTTGGAACGCAGTAGAGTCCCAGAAGTCCGGTACGTAAGGCTAAGAAGTTATCATTAGAAACGTGAATACTGTTCCAAGGCCGACATACCACATCGACGGGAGGCTCGGGATCGGGTTGGGAGAGGTCGGGAATGACGACGTTCAGGAGATCATGTTGTGGAAGAGGGGCAGTAGTGGCTGCAGTATGTGGAACACCCGGGCCTGGTGCTACAGTGTGTGGGGAGGATTCCGAAGCGGAGGACGCGGAACGAGTGCTGGCTGGTGTCGGAGCCAGGACATTTTTAGGTGCATCTTGCAAGTCATGTTCTGTTATACGCAGAATCAGGTTGGCCTTTGTTCCCTTGCTGAAGGAAAGTCAGGGAATGGGATAGAAGACATAGAACCAATGACGACGACATACGCCGAAAGACCCCGGTTTTTGGCCTCTTTCCTCAAGGTTACAACGCTCTCATTCTCCCAAGTGCGAGTGAGGAGGACAGGGGAGACGAGGCTCCGGCGGGCTTGTCCACGGGTTGTAACGAGGGGACGGATTGGCTGGGCGAGTCGGGCGAGGCGGAGCATCGTTGGCAATGGCGGGTAGCGCCTCTTTGCGAAACTCAAAAGTAGACATTGACAGACACGTGACCTGCACATAGATAAAGAGCAAGGTCTAAGGTGCTCATGGTCGGAGTCTACAGTCCGCGTCTACAGCCCTCTCCTCAACACGGCCTACATCCTTCTCGACGCTTCGCCGCATTCCAACACTATCATTGTATCAGATCCATCGTCGGCTCCCACTGTTGCTGATTGTCTGCGATAGACAAACTCGGATATCTGCCTCGTGTTCCCATCGTGGCCCTGCGGCGATATTCGCACTCGGAATCCATATCCAGGCAATGACTATTGGCCCCTGAACCTCATAAAATAATCTCTTCTTTTCCTTGTCATGCTGCTGTCACCCGCGTACGCGCCACCTCCCTCCACCTGCCTTGTCCACCCCGCTCATCTTCAAACCTGTTCTTCTTCAATAGGTCTACAAGCGCTAGTCTCCCGTCCCAGTCGTTCTGGGGGAAACTGAAACCCAAGAACAAGGAGGGCGATCTGCGCCAACAAGCTGCACAAATGGCTATGACCCGACAACGTCTCCTTACCTTGGTGTTTGGTGAGCAAGAGACATTGCATTTGGTGCGTAATGTTACCTCCATCCGTGCTGTTCTTGCCCAACTTACATCCTGTATGTGCACAACAGCTTCCAAACACATTTGCCGTTCGTCCCTATCTTCATTCCCTTCAGCGTCTCGCTCACATCTACATAGGAACTTGAGGATCTCGCTCGAGGATGGGCTAAACCACCTCCAGGCGCCGCGTTCTTTCTTCGCGTTCCTGTTGAATATGCGTCCCTTCATGCCGCCGTATGTCGCCGTGCGCCTTGAAGTCTGGCCCTATGGCTAACACACTTTGTAGCGACTAGTAGCAGGGCTGTACATCTACGTGGGTTGATCCATCTAAGCGCCGGGATCTCGAAGCTGATAGTGGGTCTGCAGCTGACTGGCGAGGATTCGTATCAGATTGCAATCATGGGTGTACAGGGTTTGCGCGTGGAAATCGTCAGCGATGCTCCTCCTCCTCCAGATGAGCCTCCGTGAGTCTTCCATGTTTGTTGCGAACCCTTGACCCCGGTGCTTATTCTCCTTTTCCGTTTCAGTCCTCCACCGTAAGTCCAGTGCTTTGCACAAATACCCTACCTCACAAATTTCAAAAGACCTCCTCCAGTACTCGAGATGCCAGCAACTTTTAGCCTTGAGCTCATGCCTGGCCAAACCGTTGCTCTCGATGTCTCGGTTGTGTCGGAAGAACTTGACATGGCAAGAATGGACGATGGTACGGTAGTGGACGGTCAATTCTGGGGGAAGCTGGATCTTGTCCACCAGGGCGATACCCATAAACTAGACTTCTCGGGAACGCGGCTTCCAGAAGGGTATACGCCGGATATGATGTTCGACTCTCGAGTAGTCAACAGATTGGCTATTGCTGCTAAGCCTCCAGTTGCCAAATGTCAGTTGAGCGTCATCTGCCCAGCTGTACAGTACTGTGATATCATGTTGCAGACGTCCACCTATTGGAGACTTAGTATGACATGGCCACCGGCAGAACCTGTCGACGGTGATAACAATAGGGTCAAATTCTTTTGCCGCAGTCACCCTGGTGGTGCGCTCGAGCATTTCGAAAGTGAAACGGTCACGACGGCACTCTACTACGAAGCAACGTGAGTATTTCGAGTGAAGGTTTTTCTGACGGACTCCTGAACCACATGACAGCCCAGATGCTTCCATGATTGAACCAAATTCATTCATTACACCTCGGAACGGCTTTGCCATGCCATTCAGAGACTTCCTAACACATCTCAAAGTTGTCTTGGATCAGTTGGGATTGTCCATCCACGCTCGGACGAACTTCATAAAGTGAGACTCATCTTCTTCCTTGCGATTCAACCTGTTGACGCCACATCAGCAACAATATCGCCTCATGGTCTGTGCACAAAAACATCGCGTACCGATTCTTGAGCCCTGCCAAGATCGCAGCAGCGATTGATATCACAGTAGCAGCAGATCCTTGTGTCTTTACGCGTTTGTTCCTGATCTGGAGGGGCCTTAATGACGACGACATGGGGAACTTTGCTGGCGCTGGAGAGAAAGAGGCCAACGTGTATAACTGGAGGGAAGTCATTGGGTGGTCCGAAGATATGAAAGACCCGAGCTTGCTCCGTATTCTGGAGCTTTCGATCATGGAGGTCGCATAAACTTCCGGTGTGGTCTGTCACCATCATTCTTTCCACTTCTCGAAGGCACTACCCAGACATGCTGCATTACACCACGACGTATCCATGTACGCTTTTCTCCTCACTTTCGGGAACTTTCTTATCTGGTTCAGCTATGATACCGTGATTTATTCTTTTGTTGACAATATTCCCCTCGTAATACCATTGACCAATGATTCCCTTTCCATGTATTAGCTCTCGCTGCTATCACCATTTTTAAATGTCTATAATATCGGATGTAGTTGTAGCTTTCTTACTTTCCGATTCCTGCACTTGGTCAACGCGGAACCATTTAGTCACGTCGGGTGACGTTACGCGTCTTTGGGTTCGTGTTAATTGAATCTGCGGTTCTGAACACTCATACTCTCATGACCAAAGGAGTTGTTCCTGTTACTCCTACACGACGCTCAAAGCGTTTTCAACCACTTGCAACACCATCGGGGAAACCCACTACACAACTAGACTGCTTCTGGGATGGCCAGCCCATTTACACGAGATCGGTCAACTTGGATCTTGACCTACTCCAGGATGAACGTGACGAGCTTTCCCGAGAGGACATTGATAACCTGGAAACAGTGTTCTACAACGGTCTATCCATGAAAACGCAAAAAGCAAAGATATATCGCGGAGGGAAGTACAATGCAAAGAAGCGGAAGATTGAAGAAACGCGGCAGATATACCATGTTGGGGATACCATCCTCATCGAGACCGACACGCTATATCGTGTCAGGAGGCCTCCTAGTGTTGCGGTTATTGTGGCTATGTGGGAGTGTAGGAGTAAGGACGTTTTTGCTGCGCAGGTGGATTCCAGGAAGATGAGGATTAGGGTGCATTGGTTTCTGAGGCCCACGGAATTGGCTTCGATTCGTGCGAAGCGCGAACATGCAGAGGTAAGGTCTATCGCTATTAGCTACTTGGATAGGGTCTGACACAAGATGTTTAGAATGAAGTCTACTACAGCCTTGAGTCCAATGAGATCATTCTACCTGAGGTGGTCGTTTCGCACTGTACCGTGATTGGCAAGGGTCTAAAGCATAAAGCCAAAGTCTCAACCGTACGGGGAGGGAGAAAGAAACAGAAAAATCCCGCACATTGTAGTGACGACGAGAGCGAGGGCGAAGGTGAGGATCGGGATGAAGAAGAAGAGGACGAGGACCCCGAGGAGATCTTCTCTTGCAACTTGGCTGTAGATTCTTACCGTGGACTTTTTTACGACTTTCATTGGGATGCGCATCGAAAATCCGCGTCTTTGCTTACTGTTTCCGAAGGAGAGGATGCGTCTTGGGGCTCTGGGATCTCTTGGAATGTTGCAATTCGAGAGCCGAGAAGGGGGAGCAAGAAGCGGAAGCTGGACACGGATGAAAGTGGTTTGGAGCCGAAGGACGAGTATCAGGCGTCCGAGGATAATGAAGACGAGGACGATGAAATGCTGGACGCGGAAATGGAGGAAGACGAAGGCGCGCACCAAGGAGACCCTCTTGAAGAAGATGTGGTCATGGAGCCTCGTACACCAAGCAAAAAGCGCGTCCGCCGGGACCTCACTACCCCGCGCAAGGCAACTGCAACACCTCGCAAACGCACAAAAACATTCGCGCAACCCACACCACATTCCAAAGCCGCAGCACGACGTCTCCAAGCCTCTCCTTCAAAGAAGAAACAAAGATTCACAGTTCGACCACGCGTGTTTCCTTCAGCAACGTCAGAGTGGAATTTGAACTTGAAGAAGATGCCGAAAGATCCGTGGCTACGAGCGATGCACATGCTACATGTTGGGAATCGTCCGGATTCGTTGCCTTGTAGAGATGCGGAGTTTGAGAATGTGTTGAGGTGTGTAGGGGAACTGCTTGAGGAAGGAAGTGGTGGATGCGTTTGTGAGTGCATGTGTTCTGTTTTTTTAGAGTTACCGACCGACTCATTCCTAGATATCTCCGGTGTTCCTGGGACTGGGAAGACGGCCACAGTGCATTCGGTTGTGACGGAGCTTAAGAGGATGGCAGAGAACAATGTAAGCCAAGTGAAAATATCATTTAGCTGTCGTGACCTGATTTGTTACAGGAAACGAATCCCTTCACGTTTGTTGAAATTAATGGCCTTCGGCTACCAGAACCCACAGCCGCGTACAATCTTCTCTGGGAAGCGGTATCGGGGCATGACGTAGCAAGGGACGGTCACCTCAGTATATCCTCGAAGGAGAGTTTGAAGGCTCTTACTCGGTACTTCAGTGGAGGGGCGGGACGAGGCCCTGGAGGACATGCATGGTAAATTTATCCAGACTCTGCTTCGTTGAAACCACTACTAACAGACTTTATGCTGGCAATAGCATCGTGCTGATGGATGAACTGGACCAACTAGTGACGAACAAGCAAGATGTAGTTTACAATTTCTTCAACTGGCCTACACTCGCCGGAAGCAAGCTTGTTGTCATTGCGGTGGCAAACACGATGGACCTTCCCGAGAGGGTAATGACAGGACGAGTGAGAAGTCGGTTAGGTGAGCCCCATGTCTATCAAGACTTGGATTGCCTTTAAGATCCGTGTTAACAGGGATGATACGGATTAACTTCCAACCATATACTCGAACGCAGCTAGAAACAATTGTCAGAGCACGACTAACATCTGCAAAGGAGAGCCTCGACGAGGAGAGTAAAGATGTCATTGAGGATAAGGCAATTACGATGGCATCTATGAAAGTCAGTGGAATTAGTGGCGACGCACGAAGAGTCCTGGACATATGCAGGTAATCGCTGACCTCGTAGTTCTCTTAGATCGCGGGACTGATAACGATGATACAGACGTACGATTGAACTTGCCCAGCCTGACAAGAGAACGGCAACAATTAAAGATGTCCAGGAAGTATTTCGCGCTATGCAGCACAATCCTATTGCGGCATATCTGCAGGACTGTAGTTTCCATGAGCGCCTTATGCTTGCTTCACTGGTTAAGTGCATGAAACGTGAAGGTGTCGATGAGATAAAATGGGGCGAGGTAGTTCCTCTCAACACTCTTTAATACGACTTCCTGACCTGGCGTTGATAGATTCGCCACCAACATCTTATTTACATGAGCGTTATCCCCTCAGACTCGGATCCAAAGACAAAACCGAGTACCAATGAACTATTAATGGTTCGGGATTCACTTTCAGCATCGAGGGCTGTGGTCGTTGAAGAGGGTGTTGCGGTAGCTCGCAAACCTGAAGACGAGAGACGGGTTTTGCTGAACATTGAGCAGGGTGAAGTAGAGAGAGTACTCAGCGATGTTGGAGGTAATGCGTGGCGGAATATTTTGTGTTCATAGGATGTTTTGTATCCTTGCGGGGTTATGTCTTGATGTATGATACTAATACTCAGTGTACGGGACAGGAATACTTCAATTCACCCCGAAACCCACGTCACTGACTGAGGGTCTATCCCCGCTATGAATTCGTGAAACTTTGCCATGGTTATTTCATCGCCAACGCCCAACGTTGTGGCTGTGATTGTATAGCTTGCTGTTTACGCATAAATCATTGTTTTCTCGGACGAAAGAGAGGAGGGCCGGCCCCCTGGAAGTCGCCCTATGTTGGAATCCAAGCGCGCATCGAGGCAGACGCGAGCTCAGGGGGATCAGGGGGCTGACGAGATGACGTACGGCGATGGACTATGACTCACTTAGTTTGATACAGAATGTTTTCCACCTTGCATGTTTCATATACGGACATTATATAGACGTAGACACAATGTGTATTCCCCTCAGTTGTCGTACCGCTTACGAGGGACTGAGGTGAGTAGTCCTACCTAGCACGTATTGTTTCCGTTTCACTTATATTGCGTAGTATTTCTTACAGGTACTTAATATACAATTCTCGTACCGCTTACGAGGGACTGAGTATTTCTTACACCCTACACAAATAACGATGCTCGCTACGGGCTTGTGATCACATATCTCTGAGATACTGATCAATTAGCTTGATTTCAGAACACGAAGGGTCACATTGCACGTGGCGTTATGGTGGATCACACCACCTCATTACATGTCGTGGAGCTAGGACATTGCTGCTTGAACTTGTAATCTTGTTCTCAGAGGCTTTGTCGACCATGCCCAAACTATCTCAATAGTGAGTTTAACATCCATTCTTTGACCCTAGTACTAACGGGTGTCTAGTGAGTTGGAAAGAGAGGCCAATATCGCTCGAAACCGCGCTCTTATGGAAGGGCTTGAGATTAACCAAGGAGCCTCCGCCCTGGGCATAGCGAAACCTAAAGCATCAGCAAAGCCAGTACAACCAGCAAAGCGGAAACGTAAAGAGCCCGAAGAAGAAGTTCCTCGACGGCAGTCTGCGCGGTTAAGGAAGGCTATGATCGATCCAAACGAGAGCCCGGCGCAAAGGAAAAAGCGCGAAGTGCGTTATCCGCACCATCACAATAATCCTTACTCTAAACCTACATACAGGCCGAAGAGGAGGCATTGCGGGCTAAGCAAGAAGAGGAGCGGTTAGCAGCAGAAGAGAAGGCGCGTGCTGCCAAGCGGCCACGCCATGAAGACCTCGTCCTACGTAAACTAGCGGAACAAGACCCAGAGGATATCTCGACGTTGAATGCCACGTTTAAGGCAGTCGTTAGCCAACCTCATCCTCGCCGTATAGGAGATTTTGACGCCTTCGTTTACGACAGTGACAAGGACAAACGAGAGGATCGAGAAGTGGAGGAATTGAGGACGAAGCTACAGTCATTGAAGGTTGTAGCTCGGGCAAAAGTCAGTCAGAACCGTATATACAGCGCCGCATATCACCCCGAAGTTTCTAAGGACCTCATATTCGTTGGCGGTATGTTGCTTATTATTTTGCGGAGAAGCGTGTCTCATATTCGGATCATACACCAGATAAACACGGCGAGTTGGGTATTTGGGACGCTAGAGCAGCTCCAGAAGAAGTTGCAGACGAGGACGGCGACGCTGAGGCTGATAATAGATCGAACGGCAAATACTGGCGCCTCCAACTACATTGGCCAGCGACTTCGAAATCCTCTATATCCAGCATTAAGTTCAACCCAGTTGACGCACATACCGTGAGTTCTTGTTCGCGTTCTATTTCTCATGCGTTGAATATCATCTTAGGTGTATACCACATCGTACGACTGCACGATACGTAGCCTGTCATTCACCACCGAAATTGCACGAGAAGTCTATGCAAGCAACGAGGGTGTTCTCATAACCCACATGGATTTGACTCCATCAGGGAACGAAATGTGGATTTCCGATGGTCTTGGTGGAGGGACCCATCTTGATCTTCGGGAGGGCAAATCCAAAGCTCGGCGCTATGAATTGTCCGACAATAAGATTGGATGCATCAGTATAAATCCAACTCGTCCCAATTTCATTCTGACAGCAAGTAATAACCGCACCCTTAGGTAAGAATCCTCTGCCCCATCTCAACCAATTAACTACTCACAACTTTAAAGAATCTGGGACATCCGGAAGCTGCAAACACTATCTGATGGGCTTTCTGAGACAGCTCTCTTGACCCCACCGGCATCGTCTCCCGAAGGAGACCAAAGTCCCCGGCTTGCACAGCAAAGGGCCGAGTTTGACAACGAAATAGTGGTGGAATTCATTAACTCGAAAAAGGGAGATGGTGTCTTACGTGGAGAATGGTCGCACGATAAATCTTGTAGCTCGGCGTATTGGGATCCACGGGGAAGACAAATCGTCAGCACGAGTTACGATGATACCCTCAGATGTAAGAATCGTGTCTTGTTGGAGCTCCTAAGGTACTGATTGGCTGCCTGTCCTTAGTGTGGAACTTGGATGGCCCGACGCTGGATAGTTCTAAACCTTTCAAAAGTTTCAAACCATTCAGTCGGATCAAGCATGATTGTCAAACAGTAGGTTGCCTCCACGATAATGTGAGGAACTAACTGACAGTGTCCCCGCTAGGGACGCTGGGTAACAATTCTACGGGCACAATGGAGTCCCAATCCGGATGTTTATCCTCATTTTACGGTCAGCGTTCTTTTCTTTGGTCAAATCCATCGGTTCTGATGAAGTTACACAGATTGGCAACATGAGACATTCTCTAGATATTTTTTCAGGCAGGGGTGACCTTGTGGCCCGCCTTTCAGATAGTAATTTGTGAGTTCATTGTCCCCCCCATCCATAATTGTTACTCAATCTCCCTCATTCAGAATCACTGCCGTCCAGGCTGTCACATGTTCACACCCCAATATTGTTGAACGTGCAGTGAGTGGTAGCGCAAGTGGACGATGTGTTCTATGGGCGCCGGCAGGCGTTGGAAACTATTGACGCGTCAACGGATGCTGCACATCTCGCTCTAGATGAACCTGTTGCTCGTTCAACTTCCCGTATTCTTGCATATATTTGATGTTATATTTAATATTCTTTGGGCGTATGCATACCGCGCTGCTTTCAAATAGAGATTCAAGAAATCACAGATGCTCGTCTCCGCAACTCAGGGTTGTAGGATAATGTGACACCGATCACGACCCCTTGTGCACTTCCACGGTGATCACGCTGTGTATGCTATTCATATGGTCTCCAGTGCCACCACATGGTAAATTGCGTTTAGGGGACACCAGTGTGAAGGTGGTGGTATGGTGTGGATGCTGTTTCAAGAGGTAAGGTAATTAGAATGACGTTACATGCACCATGTATGACTGGTGGATCCGGCCAACCAGCTGGGTAGTGGCTTCACATTAGAATTGTAATCCGGAGTTGCGACGGCCTGGTTTGAGGACCGGAACAGCATGTGCCTCTGCGAGATTAAATACGGCTGTGCGCCACGGCCAGAAAGAGCGTATAATTTCTACAAATACAAATAGACTCACAAAACCCTAGGATCAATCTGCATACATATCATCCCAATCCATCTCGGACTCCGCCATCGATCGATTCCCAGCGGAAACCTGCTTCGATGTCGACGGCGATGACGATGCCACAGGAGTAGGACCCGCAACTGCTGGAGGCGCAGGCCCGGCCTTCTCATTCTCCCGAATGATATCCCACATATCATCATCATCAATATCCATCCCGTCGGGTCCTGCACCTGTAGGCTTTGTATTACTTGAATCAACCTTGTTCGAAGTCGCAGAAGGCCGATTCGTAACCTCTTCCAGCGCGGCCCACATTTCCGCATCATCTAGATCATCTATGGAACGCGCGGCAGCCGATTGTGATCCCTGTTGCGGCTGTTGTAATGAAGGTGGTGGTGGCCGCGATGGTCGAAGCGCCCTAGCCATTTCAAGTTCCTTCCAGAAACTCTCTTCCTCGTCATCGTCGTCAACAACTATCTTTCGCGTCGCGGTTGGCTTTGACGTAGATGCGTTATTATTGGGATTAGAATTCGAGGAAGTTGAAGGATCAAATAGATCATCATCTTCTGGAAAGTCACCTATTGGCGGTTGCGAAGAAGCACGAGAAGATGGGGGAAGGGAATGGTGGTCAGTGTCTCGGTCCGAGAGCAGCGAACGGGGTGTCGAAGGGCCTTCAGAGTTGGCATTACCCGACGGTCGACTGATGCCATTAGTGGTCATTGAGTTGGGTTGGTCGTTATCGTCGACGTCAGAGTCTAAAGATAGGTCAGCATCAAGTTCGCGTGTCTTGCCGTGCGCTTCGTCCCTCCAGACGGATAACGCGACCTGGACCATAAGGCATGGTGTTAGATACGATAAAGTGGGTGCAATATGATTTAGTGGATACCTGCATCCGTTTAGTGTGACATAATTTTTCTATCCGTAAAACGGTATCGTGAAACTTTAGCTTGGGATGAAGTTTGTGCGTCCAGAAGTTATACACGCGCATGAGTCGGGTCAGATCTTCAACCTTGAATAGCAGTTGATCAGCTAGCCGAGCGCGTCGCCTAAATCCAACGCACCTCACGCCCCTTCCCCTTGACCTTGAAGTCTTTGAGCTGTGAGATCAAATCAGGGAAACCAGTAGGTCCAAGTAGCAGATTCTCGTTCAGAGGCACAGGTCTTGGCCGCTTTTTCGTATCCTTCCCTTTGCCCTTGTCCTTATCGTTGCCTTGAGCTCCGCCAGCACCACTTCTCCCAGTTTCTCCATCGCGGGGAGGCGAACTGGAAGGCATAACAGGATGAGGCGTCAAAGGCATGGCTTTCCGATGTCGTTCTTCAGCCTCTCGCTCCATAGTAGCCACATCCAGATCTCCAATCCTCTTGAAGCTCAGCCCTTCGTCATTCTCCGCATCTGCAAACAGCGCTTCCACGTCGTCGTCCATCCCACCACCCGTCACGGGCGGAGGTGCCTTTACAACGCCGCGTCGCATACCACCACCGCCTCCACCCTCGTCTTCCGAATCAGATAAGAACAGTGCTTGTTTCTGTCTTTTCGTTGGTCGCTGTACCTCCGCTTCGTCATCGTCCGTATCAAGATGTCGGGGTGTCTTTGGGGAACTGGGAGTGACTGGTGCGTCCCAGATGTCGTCGATAGAAGTCATTAAAGTACGCGTTATTTTGTCGTATTTGGCCCCAGACGCGGTGGGTTAATGAGATCTTATCCACGTGATAGTCGTAATCTTTTCTGCCAATCTAATCCATTAGTATGGCCACCACCGACATCGATACCCCTGTCGTTGAGGACGGCATCCAGTACTGGACAACGCAGCCAGCGACATACGATGGTGTTCTCGGTATGTGTTACCACTCAAAAGTCACCCATCACTCGACCATCAATCAACCTTTGAACCATAGGTGGATTCGGCACTGGGGTAAATATGCCGCACTTACATCCCTAAAAAAGTCCTATTGATAACCACAAATACACTAGTCGCTACCACGCGTAGAGACCCTCGGATCTCGCCTCTTCCTTCTCCATCTCTACCCAGAGCTATGCACCGTTCCATCGGCATTCAATCCCTCCACTGAACCCGCTCCCCGGACGAAACGTATCCGCGCACTTGACGTTGGCGCAGGAATCGGCCGCGTAACTTGTGACACCCTCCTTCACCTCGTGGATGACGTTGTCCTCCTCGAACCCGTAACACCTTTCGTTCAAGAAGCCCTCGCTCGTGGGCGCGCAAGTCTTGACCCTGCGACCCCGGAACATCTCCGATGGAGGGGAATTGCTGACCAAACGAAAAGTGTAACATTCTTGCAAGGGACTCTGCAAGAATTTGATCCTCTCAATCCGCATCGTGTGCAATTTGTGGATCGGATAGGGTACGAACCGCCGAGGCCGGAGGACGATATCGGCATGGGGTTTGATGTGATTTGGTGTCAATGGTGTCTGGGGCATCTGTCTAATGAGGATTTGGTCGAGTTCTTTAAGCGGTGTAAGGCCGCGTTAAGGGATAGGGAGAAGGGGAATAGCCTAATTGTGGTCAAGGAGAATTGCTGCTCGGATGTCGATGGACAAGCCGCCATAACTTTTGATGAAGAAGACTCTAGTTTGACGAGGTAAGTGTTTCATTCCAGCTCGGCGAATTTTGCTGACTCGCAGCTCGTTCAGATCGGACAAAGCATGGAAAATGCTGTTTGAACAAGCAGGCCTCACACTGGTGCAGGAAAAGGTGCAGGAGGGCTTGCCCCCTGGATTATATGTCGTGAAAATGTGCGTTATACCTTTACTTTTTCCGCACCAGTTCTGACGTCTCTTCCAGGTATGCATTACGATAAGGCTAAATCAAATCCAAATTGATTCGCAGTAGTGACAGACGATATACAGCTACATACACTATAAAATGGTCGCAGAGGACCAAAAGGACCAGGACAAAATAATGAAAGGTTGAACAAGTTGGCTATACAACACCAGTCCTGCTTTTGAACGCAAATGACAACGAAAACTAATGCGAAGGGAACATGACAGTAAATTGACGAGTCAAACGGGAGTATTGTCATCCGATTTGGATCGTTTACTGGGCTGCCTGGGTTTGGCTAGAGCGATAGGCGTTCGCGGCGGCCAATCCGCTAGAGACGATAGCATTACCAAGGGCATGCCTCATACGGTCGACGTCCGTTCGCTCCTTGACTGCAGGGAATTTCTGGATCAACTCCTCTAGATGAGGCCAGTTCTCATCAGACGTAGCCCCAGTGAGCTTAGCCAGCTTGAGCTTGTGGGGGCGGTGGAAGGACACCTGGTGAGGATGTTGAAGGTTCTTGCGGGAGACTTGGCTACCCTTGGTGGCCTGGGTGTGATAATACTTGAGAAGAGGGGGCGTAGCTTCGTAGAAAGCCTCCAGGCGACGTGCGAACGTTTCCTGAGAAGGGTGAATCAAACTTGTGAGACCGCGGTAGATGTTGGGAAGAGAATACTTACAGGGTTATCATCTGGACGCTTGGTCAAGGGTTCTCCAGTCTTGTCGTCGATACCGTCCACTTTAGGGGGATTATAAGACATATTATAGACACGGCCTGACGGAAGGTGGACCCAGCGGTCTGCAATCCGCTTTAGAATTACGTCGTCCGGAACATCAATGTCAACGACAAGAGTTAGTGGCATATTATGCTTGCTGTAGACAGCAAGTCATTAGTTAGGCATGCGAAGTCAACATCTACTACTAAAGAACTCACTTTAGGTGTGCATCTAGGAGTTCGCCTTGGCCAAGAGTTCTAGGGAAACCATCTAAAATCCAATTCTAGTGCAAACCAGGTTTAAGCAGGGTATCCAGAAGCAACTGAGTCTTCTCTACACACCTTGCCCTTCAAGGCATCTAATTCGCTCGCAACAACCTTCAACACGATCTCATCTGGCATTAAGCCACCCCTTGCAACAATCTCCTCCGCCTCCCGGCCGATATCCGTCCGTTCGGCAATATGTTTACGCAGCAGATCACCCGTAGACACCGAAACCAAGTCGTACTTCTTCACCAAACGTTGTGTCAGAGTTCCTTTACCAGCACCAGGCTTGCCGAACATAATCATACGGAGAAACCTTGTGGGCCTCTCGAGTTCGTCAGAGAGGGTGTTGCTGACATGGGTACTGATAAAACCACTGATTGTGTGCGTTGCGGTGGGAGGGGTATGATCCTTACGCAAGGTGTCGAGGAAAAAGGCTTTCTGTGTGGATGGTGACGTGCTGAGATGGCGTCGTGTGATAGGTATCGTCGTGGTGCTAATGCGGGAACTGCCTGCTGTAGTAGGCGCTGAGCCCGCCGTGGCCGAAAATCGAGCGGCGTTTCGGAGAGAATTGGCTGCTGTGCTCTGCATTCTCTGTGTGGTTATACGGCAAGTGTGTAGGGAGGGTGGAATAGAGATGAGGAGGTGGGGGGAAAAAAGAAAGAGGAAAGGGACGGATGGTAAAAAGTGGCTGAGGAAGCAATCGGGCGAAAGAAATAGTTTCGACTTTTATGTTTATCCCCGAAAATCTACCCACAACTTGCGCGATAAGTCAGTAAGAATGAATACGTCTGATGCCAGACCCACCCGGTTTGGGCCTATGCTAGTGCCTAGACCTTTAAAATCGTCCGATTATTTGACACTTTCTGTTAGTCTTGTGCGCTAGCCCCTAGGCCAGGGGGAATAGGGAAAGTCAAGGGACTCGGCAGAAAGAGTTCTTACGAGCAGAAATCTACTGCGCCTGGTACCAAGTTGGTCCCCACTATCAATGCCAAGCACTTGCCGACCGCGTATGTAGTATCACACGATACGATTGCCGTTGGCCACTTTGACAGGGAGGAACCCCAACTTGCTCCCTGTTACGTTCTGTGGAGGTCTCGACCCTGATGTCTTGAGACAAACGATTCGCGAGAAGAAAACATCTAGCAGTGATAACAAAGGTTTTATTGCACCGAGCAACTTTCACGAGTATCAAGTCGCGGTGCCGATTGATTACGCGGACTTCCGCTCTACACCGCACCATTCCCACTATTCTTCCATTTTCAACGGACAGAGGCCAAGAATAAATCTGATCTTCTGCCCTGAGTCCAAACTCCTGCTGTATTAGTACATGGATACTCATCCAAAGGCTATCCAGCGAGTCCACTCGAAGAGCGTTCAAATATCATCATCATTTGCAATCATCCATGCGTCATTTCACTTGATTTTGATGTTGATCTTGTTATGTTAGCCTAAGTTCTAACCTACCTGTGATGACAAAGTCGCTCACTAATGTGCATTGCATGTGATCACTCGCTTCGATGTAGCAAAGGCTGGAAATGACTAACCACGGGATAATGTCGTCTTAAGCACATGCTACGAATGCCCTCGCTCGATTAAGCAAGAGGATTGACTCTCCAATTATCACATTAGCCGAAGGGGTTACATACAGCGAAACCCACGATCCTATCCGACTTCACACTCTAGATCCCACTTCAACCTGCTTGGTGTCTGAACCACCACTACCGCCGCACTCTGACCACCCAATCAACTCCCGCATCCGCCTTACTCCGACCACACCTCGGATCCCACTTGCAGAATCCAGAGCAACCATGATCGCATCCGCAACGTGGTCCACATGAATCGGTGGTATCTCCAATGCATTAGCCATAGATTCCAATGCCGAAGATGCTCTTATGGCTCCTGAATCGCCCAGCAATCCTGTTGACGAGCTCCGAGACTTAGTTGCGTCCGAGTCTTCTATTCTTAGTTCTGTCGACGCCGCTGTACTTTTTGCTCCTATTGAAATTCCCTGGTCATGCTCTCTCACTCCATGAGGAAATAAGGAGCCGAGCGATCGGAGAACGCTCGATGGCGTTGGAAGCGTTCGAGGTACTTTGGCATGGAGTGTTGCCGAAAGGTCGAACAGAACCGCTGCGGGTGTGGTAAAAGGTCGTTGATGAGCGTGATAAACTAGGCCTGCAGAGCCACAAGGAGAGGAAGGGAAGTCCGACACCAAAGTCGTGTGGTGATTCCCAGGGGTATGCAAGGCAGGTTGATGTAATGTGAAAGGATAAAGTGTGAATGCCCAATTAATCGCAAGCGCAGTCCCAAAATGAGGTAAAGATAGGGCACAATAAAGGTCCAGTCAGAAAAAACATGGGTCATGCGAGGAAAGGTGTTGGGACACGCACTTGGACGAATGTAAACGCCTCGATAATCAACATTATTAGCCATCATGTCTTCAATCCCCCTCTCGGCCTCTCGTTTCGTTTCAATGTACCGGGCTGGGATCACGGGGCGAAAGATGTCCTCCGCAGAGATGTAAACGAACGGTCGCGGCGCGTTTCCAACATTGCTGGAGGGTGTTGAAGATATGAATGATTGACAGACCCGCAGTGCTATGTTAGCGCAGCAAAGTGTAGGTCAGGTTACCATGAGCATGTAGGCAATGAAAAGGTTTTCCGTAGATCCCGCACGCCATGCGAAAGTCAGGGAAAGGGGTGATTAAAGTCGTCAGTAATTTGCAAAGCAGAACACGTCGAAACTTGAATGCAGCAGCGCGGAAAAACACCAGCACAGGAGAATGCACAATAGCAAAACTGCGGCGCAATGAGAAAACTCACCAGAATCTCGATTCATAATTTCATAGCTACCCCTTCTATTATCCGCTCCAAGATGTTGCTGATGCTTCTCGAGTGGATTTCCTCCATTCCCACCAGCAACAACGTTCTTGAAGAAGCTGGCAAATAGCCCAGGGACATCTCCCGACCTGATGGCACGTTTATACGCTCCGTCTGCATCTTCGAAAAGGGTGCCCAACGTATGCACCGCACCAGACACTTCTGGAAAGAAGTGTGCAAAACTTTCGGGGTTGAGTGCGTCACCTTTCTGCCAGTCCACCTGGAAACCAGGGATCCAATTTGTGTTAGCGCCAGATCTTTTTTTACGTCCAGAATGAAGGAAATGAAGGGGAAGAAGGTGCGGGCCATTGAATAATCAAGAAGAGCAATTAGGGGGTGAGACTGAAGAGAAATGGGTCTATTCAGGGTGGCTGTCTCGTTACAGGCTGTTTCCTCATACGCCACACATACAAGAGCCACCTTCGCATTCCCGCGTTCATCAACCCATGTGGGTGTACACAAACACATAGGGATGTGCAGTGGCAGGTATGCTTTCGCCGCGGCGCAGAGGACGTGAAGGATCCCATAAAAATGCATATTGCGTTCTAGACCTTCGACGCACGGATCCTGTTGGTCGTAGCACACGAATCCAGGGAGAACTAAGCTGCCCGAAAACTGAAATGGGGCACAATCATAGAATCCAAAGACGTGAGGCATTTATGTATGCCTGCAATTAATGGAAACAGAATGACGGAACGGAAGTCAGAAGGCGAGTGAGTCGAAGGAAGCCAAGAGTCGCCAAGCCAAGTAGCCATACGCGCGTGTAGGTTGAGAATTAGAAGGCTGAGAAAAACCAGTTGCGGGGGGTGGAGAGAATGAAACGAAGTTCGTAAACAACCTTGTTTGCCCATGCTGGCGTGTGGCCTTTCGCAGTACGATATGGTTTTCCAGAAGAGCTAGAAGCGCGAACGCGAAAGTAGTATGGGCGGTGCGGAGGCGGGACGAAGGGAGATGGTGGATATCGTGCAATCCAAAGCCGTCAGTAGAATCCTTGGAGGAGCGAGGATTCATGAACTGACCTGACACTGGTGACCTGTATACCGCGTGCAATAGCTGCTTTACACACGGCAGAACCTGCAAATGGGTCAGAACTAACGAGTTTCTTCACAGTAGATAGAGTACAACACGCACCGATGAAACCGTTTCCTCCCACAACGAGGATTCGCTGCAATGCAGAATTCATGTCCGTCTTATGAGTTTCGTTGTCTGCGAATGAATGTCGAGAACACTCAAGACTGGAGGAAGGCGAGAGGAAAGTCACATAGAGTTTATGACTGAACGCATGCCTCAGCTCTCCGTGACGTAGTTCTGAGTCGCGTTTGGTCACGCCAAATGCAATGTCAACTTATCTAACCGACGATAACTGGAAAAATCTCTAATCATTGCGTCTATCGACCTGCGATTTATAGATATACAACCAACGCTCATCTACGTACGTGTCATAGAAACGGGAATAGCTATTCATCTATGGGTTAAAGAACAACGCGCGGGTTAAAGGCGCATAAAGAAACAGCCATAAGAGAAATAAACGAGTGGCTCCAGAGCCGAAGATACAGCAACGAACGGACTCCTCAAGAGACTATCAACCAGTTCTTGTCAGGAGGATTCTATCGTCACTCAGTGTCGATAGCCTCCTGTTGACCGTGTTGATTAATTCTCATGCCGCCCATCGACATCAAGTCGCACGGGGAACCCGGCCCACGGGAGAAAAGCGGAGAAAGGGATATGCAATATGGGCGCTGAATAAAAAAAAAACGCGTGAATGAATTGACTTCGTTCAGGGTGTCTAGACGAATCTCCAGGTGACTGGAGAAGGTTGTCAGCCAACACATCAAGTCAATATGAATATGTTAAAACGTACTGGGAACCATGCCCTCCTCTTCTGTAGCGATCTTCTGGAAAGCACCACTGGAAAGGTCGATAGAGTTGCGGTTCCTGCAAGTGGGGCATGCATCGGCAATGGTGACCGTAACCTTCTGTTAACAACAAGTCGAGTGGTTAGTACAGTATAAGGTTAGGTTGAAACGGAGATACGACTCGCCTTGTGGTTCTTCGTGTTTGTGATCTCAACACGTTTGCCGCATAGGGACGACCTTACGCCAGTGTCTCCGTAGCGGTCGGCATCTTTTCAATCAGGGAGGGTGAGGAGTGGGCGGTGTTCAGGTAAAGGTAAACTAACCGATGGCGGCGATCATGTCGCCATCCTGGTGAACGGTACCACAAGCACCTGCAATGCCGTTTTGGTAGAAGAAAGTTGCGCTGTTCGAAGACGTATGTAAGTCCATTGTCAAACGAAGTTCGGAGTTATCACATACAATCCACCGGTTTGAACGTCGGAAGTAGTGCTGATTTTGGCATTTACGACATTGTTCGAAGTCGCAACTTTGGCTTCCGGAGCAGGGGCGCTGTAGGGAACCGGCGACGGCTTAGAGGTAGGAATCGATGACGGTGTCGGTGTCGGTGTGGCAGCAGCCGCTACAGTCGTTGTGTCGTCATCCTCAATTCCATCGACTTCTTCGCAATCCTCGTTGTTTTCATCATCATCAGTAGGGCTCGGATCAGCAGCCGAAAGGGGGACTGTGGGAGCGACTGAAGAATAAGCGGAAGTGGCGACCAAAGCCGAAGGAGGTGTGCAAGTAGGATTTGGCTTCGAGCCATTCTGGTGGTGGGGTTAGGGTGACGTTGTGCTTCGCAGCGAGTAGGTATTCCTACCTGAAGAGGATGGCAGCAGCGGTCAAAGAAAGAGGTGTTATGCTTGTTATGACAACCAATGGCAAGATAACGGCTATGATATGTTGTATAATCCTATAACGAAGGAGAAATATCAGGACAACGTTGAGCACATTACAGGATGGACAGTATACCTCCAAGGAATTCGACCAGGTAGGAGGGGCCGCAGGACGGCGAGGGACAACAAGACCAGTGGCAGAGGAAGCAGCGAGAGCAAGGATAGAAAGAGATACGAAGCTGAACATTGCTGGCGAGGAAGGAAGAGTAATAATTGAGGGGAAAGACCAGTGCTGGAAAGACTGTGGTGTGGAGAAGGAATGTGTCGGTCCGTATTTAAGGACAAAGGGAAGGTTCTGATGACCAGGAATGAGATATGAAGGGAAGACACGAGGAGAGCGAACGCTTACTTTTGGAAGACGAGAAGGAATGAAATCCAGGAATGAAACCCTGGCGAACACGAGTTAGCAATTCTCGAGCTTTATATTCAATTTGTCATGCCGATTCGAGGGTTATTTGTGCTATGAATAGCAATGGTCACTCACACTTCCGACCCCTGGTTTTTGCCGGTCGCAAGCCGTCACGCCGCCCAATTTTCTGCGGATCGGTGCAATGGCATGCCGTGCCCCCCTGTCCATTTATGATAAATATACAGTATGACTTTTAGATTTTTCTGCGAATCTCTCCCAAATGTCGGGTGTCTTCAGTACACCTCCGGCCTTCTATCAGTCTTTCTCTAGTACTTGGCCCAAGGAGTTGGTCTTACCTAGACAATCCCGAGCGAATCCTCGGCGCAGCACTGGGCGAAGGGGTCAAGCGTCCCAGAAGCTCGATCCTGTTCCCATCAGCCTTATTAAGTTATTTGGCCTTTCTGGCCTGGTCCAAATATCGGCAAACTCCGGCTGCTACCTGCAACAACCTGTATTCAACGCCGTACCCATTCGTGACGACCCAATACGACGATACCATGAGTATGTCCTACGTTTTTGTAATTTGTGCAGCTGTATACTCAGCTCTTTCTTTCAGGCAAATATAACGAGAACCCCTTTGCCTCATCCCATTCACTGGACACGAATCCATTCGACGACCCGCCGCAGCCGCAAGTCTCGTATTCCACAAGGCTCGAAGATATCCAGCGCAGGGAAGCCGAGCTAGCGAGGAGAGAGGCTGAATTGAATCAGAAAGCTGAACATATACGCAAACACGGTAGAAATAATTGGCCGTTTTGTAGGTTATTTACTCCATGACGCAACAGCTACTCGAGCTGATCTTCCCTTCTTCCGCTCCCCTCAGTCTATCCTCTCATTTACCACTCCATCCAGGAAGAAATACCTGAAGGATCTCGGCCACTCATCACGCGATTGTACCAGCTATGGCTTGTCCTGTTGGGCACTCTGATCGTGAACATGGTCGCATGCATCTTCGTCTTTTTCTCTGACACCAAGGACGGTGGCAGTGACCTCGGCGCCAGCATAGGGTAAATTGGTTCATTAGTACTCACCATGGGTTCAAACTCAAACTTACTCCGTCCAGCTATGTGTTCTTCATATCAATCGCCTCCTTCCTCCTCTGGTATCGGTACGCAGTATCCCCCTTCTCGTCTCGGCTTTGATTAATGTCCAACTCAGACCCATCTATAATGGCTATATGAAGGCGAGTAAAACATACTCGAGAGCCTAAGGCCTTGTGCTGACTTGGACTGGTTTACAGGAGCAGGCGCTGTACTACTGTAAGCCAGCCGACTAGAGTCCGCACTTCGATTAAACCTCTATACCCGTAGACCTGTACTTCTTCTTTGGGGGGTTCCATCTCCTCTTCAGTGCCTACATGTAAGCTCATCACCCAGTTCGTTCCTCAAACTGGTTCTCACGCTCGCCACACAGGATCATCGGTGTACCTAGGTGCGCATTCTGTTCCGTTCACTGACCTAAGTCCGAGGCAAAAGACCTTTGCTCATCTGTCCACGCTCCAGTACTGGCTCAGCTGGACTGATTCAGACTATTCGCATGTTTGCCAACCATCACTGGGCTGCCGCTATCCTTGGCACCGTAGCTACTGTTGGTTGGACAATTCAGGGACTTGGGAATGCATTCTACTATCGTCAGGCAAGTTCTCTCTCATCTGGTTGCTCCATGGAACAGACTTGCTGACAACTATCCGTCTCTAGATATATCAACACCACAATGCCGCGGGGCATACTATGGAAAAAGTCAGTTTTATCACCATTCTCACCCCGAAAAGTAATCTTTGGGTGACCCAACTGACTGGCTTCCATTTATCCAGGCCAAAGCAGAGCTGGCCACGCATGGCGCGAAAGCATATTTCACGCGTGGATAAAGTACTAATGTATCTCTACCTTACCCCCTGTGGCGATCATGTTGAAGGTTGCTATGCTTACTCTTTTTGTTACTTGTATTCTTCTGTATCAGAATATCGGACCTTAGAGAGGGTTTGCTTCAAGCCCTGCTAATCTTCCCAAATACCTGTTCAGATGACTCCGCGCAAATAGTAAGATTGTACCCCAACTACAGGGAGAAAATGACGCATATGGATTCTCCTCTGCAGGGTGTAACTAAACGAGTGTTTGACAGAGTATAGAAACGGCATGACGTATGATGCATCGAGCTCAGTTGCTATTTATTTGACTGGGATGAAGTACAAGAGGGAGGGGACAATAGAAGAAAGAACTAAGTTGCAACGCCAGCATGTTTCTTTGATGCCGAATCTCCTGTGGCGGAAGGAATAATCTGAGTGTCCAAAGGTATTCAGAAGCCACGAGACATCCTGGTCGAGAAACTCGTGTGATAAGGGAGAGAAAGTACATTAACACATGTCGTGCGAGTATTACAAAGGGGGACGGATCAACTTCAGAATCTCGTGTTTCAATATCAATATCTATAACACGGATACTAACTGTTGTGTCACCAAGGTACTGCTGTAGGAGCCCCTTCCCCGTTTAATTCTTGAGACTCTTGAAGTTTGATGATGCAACATGACTATGTACTGGAATTCCCACGATGACTGCGATGGAAGTGGACATGGGATTCGGACTGGGTGCGCTTGAACTCAAATTTCGTTCGAATACCACGAGGAACGAAAAGAAGCTGGTTGAAGTACGGAAAAATGCACCTGAGGTGACTAGAAGTGATGCTTGTGCCAGGAAAAAATGAGGAAGAACAAAAGAAATGACGTCTATGGGTAGATGACTTTTACTTAAGTGGAAATGAACAGTGCGCATATCGGAGTTTGAAACTGTTTGATCAAAAATGAGCGGCCTTGGCTGTGCGACGTTTTCTTTAACCAACCATCTCATTAAAGGTGAGACTTGTCCTCCTCGTCGTTTTCGTCGACGTTGACAATGCAAAAGCCAAAACCAGTCATAAAAACTTATAAAAAATCTTTCATATACTCAAGCGGTTGTGTTGTTACCTCTTCCTGTGTATGTATGCCTCAATCTTTCCTTGATGGATATTCAATGCTCAGATATTCCATCTAGTCGCAGAAAAAGTCCACAAAGCAGTAACGACCCCTCAATCTTCATAAAAACAAGCAGCCATGTCCTCTCCCGCCGTTCAACAACCCGAACCTGTTCAGGTCGTCGAGCCTACCATTCCTCCTGCTGTGCCAGTCCCAGCCCCTTACAATCCTCCAACCCCTCAAACCTCTGTCTCCGCTGCCCCTTCCGCCTCTCTTTATGTCGGCGAGCTCGACCCCACCGTCACCGAGGCCATGCTCTTTGAGATCTTCAATATGATTGGTCCTGTTGCCAGGTATGCTTCACGAATTCAATCAAATACGATCGAAAATTTTCTGACTTAACCCGATCCTAGCATTCGCGTTTGCCGTGATGCAGTTACTCGTCGCTCTCTCGGTTATGCCTACGTCAATTACCTCAATGCTGCTGATGGTGAGTTGCCACTCAGCCTCGTTTAAGGTGCTTATGACTAAATACTTATGTTCTATATAGGCGAGAGAGCTCTAGAACAACTTAACTATTCGCTGATCAAGAACCGTGCATGGTACGTGTTGAAGTTTTACGTCCTGACTGTTTAGGTATGTTCTGACAGGTGTCTTACTCTTATCTCAGCCGGATCATGTGGTCTCAGCGTGACCCCGCTCTTCGTAAAACTGGTCAGGGCAACATTTTCATCAAGAACTTGGATGAAGCCATCGACAACAAAGTGCGTTCTATGGTTTTAGATCTACATATAATTGGCACTGACTCGTGATTATTCTCTAGGCCCTCCATGATACCTTTGCGGCTTTCGGTAATGTCTTGTCCTGCAAGGTCGCCACTGACGAGCATGGCCGTTCAAAGGGCTATGGTTTCGTCCATTACGAAACCGCTGAGGCGGCTGAAAATGCCATCAAGTCCGTCAATGGCATGCTGCTTAATGACAAGAAGGTCTACGTTGGTCATCACATCTCTCGTAAGGTTGGTGTCGGGCCGTCTGGGTTGTAAATGCTAGCTCACGTGAGCACCTAGGAGCGTCAATCCAAGCTCGATGAGATGAAAGCCCAGTTCACCAATCTTTATGTCAAGAACTTGGATACTGAGGTCACTCAGGAGGAATTCACTGAGCTCTTCTCCAAGTATGGCAACGTTACATCGGCCCTCGTTGCCACCGATGAGGAGGGGAAGAGCAAAGGTTTCGGGTTCGTCAATTTCGAAAAGCACGAGGAGGCTCAAAAGGCGGTTGACGAGCTGCATGACTTCGAGTATCATGGCAAGAAACTTTTCGTCGCCCGCGCCCAGAAGAAGGCTGAGCGCGAGGAAGAGCTTCGTCGTTCTTACGAGCAGGCCAAACTCGAGAAGTTGTCCAAGTACCAAGGTGTCAATCTCTATATCAAAAACTTGGAGGATGATTTCGACGACGACAAGCTCCGTGCCGAGTTCGAGCCCTTCGGCACAATCACCAGCTGCAAGGTTATGCGCGATGAAAAGGGTATTTCCAAGGGCTTCGGCTTTGTCTGCTTCTCTTCCCCTGATGAAGCAACCAAGGCTGTTGCTGAAATGAACAACAAGATGATTGGAACCAAGCCCCTCTACGTTTCGCTCGCTCAGCGCCGTGAGGTTCGTAGGCAACAGCTTGAGAGCCAAATTGCCCAACGCAACCAGATTAGGATGCAACAAGCGGCTGCTGCTGGCATCCCAGGTGGCTACATCAATGGGCCTATCTATTATCCTCCTGGGCCCGGCTTCCCTCCTCAAGGTCGTGGTATGATGGGCTATGGCCAACCTGGTATGATGCCTCCTCGTCCTCGCTATCCCAATGGCCCGGTTCCTGGTATGCCTCCTGTACCCGGTCCTTACGGCCAAGGTCCTCCCCAACCCTATGGCATGTCCTACCCTCCTCGTGGAGCCCCCCGTCCCGCCGCCCCCGTTGCTCGTGGACCTGGTTCTTCCCCCACCCACCCCAACGTTGCCATGCCTCGTGCTAACGGACCTCCACCTCCAAATGGTGCTGCCCCTCGCCCTACTCCCCAAGGTGCTCCCGCCCCTGGCCGCGCTCCCGCTCCTCCTGGGCCCCCTGGTGCCCCCGCTCGTGCTCCCCAACCTGCCTATAACAAACCCCAGGCTCGTCCTCAAGGCGCTGCTGTTCCTGCCCAGCCTGCTGTCGCTCCTGCCCCTCAACAGTCTAACCTGCCCACTGTTACTGCTGATCAGTTGGCTACCGTCTCCCCCATGGAGCAGAAGCAAATGCTTGGTGAGGTCATCTACATGAGGATTGCTTCGTGAGTTGGTATATTTTCTTGAGATTCTTAATCCTGATCCATCTTTCAGTTCTCAACCTGACCTTGCTGGTAAGATCACCGGTATGCTCCTCGAGATGGACAACAACGAGCTCCTCGCCCTACTTGAAACCGAGGAAGCGATGAACGCCAAAGTCCAAGAAGCTCTCGCTGTCCTCCAGGAGTTCGCCAGCAAGGAGGGGCAGCAGCAACAGCAGCAGTGAGCGCTCTCACCGCGAAAATTTGTTGCTTTATTCCTCTTGGGCCTCCGTTGTGACCCGTCCGTTCCTTAACTTCTTCCGCCACGCCGTCCTTTATGCTCTTCGTCATGATGCCTGCGATCGATGCTGTTGTTGTATCTCTTGCTCTCCACACGTGTACTGCCGTGGCTGCGGCTGATACTTTGCTGTTCTTGTTTTGTTGGTAGAAAGTTGGGCGTCGGCCGTTCCTTTGTGTGTACTTACTCGAGGAATAGAGGTATTACAACCGCTTGTCTTTTATTTCTTGAGTGAATGCGGTTGCGTTGTGTTATCGTCCCGATTTCTGTTCTCTTTCAAGGGACGATTGGGGTTTTGGTGATGCGTAAGTACTGTGTGAGCGCTACAGATAGCAATGGCACTAATCCGAGATTGCATCGGACATTTGAACGAGTTGTGGAAACAAAAAAGCAAACAAACAAAAAACAAAATCTCTAGGTGGGCTAATGATACATTTATAGTCTAAATTATGTACAAGGCATGCAGATTACCACAGGGACTTGGATGCGTACACAATGTGAAGCCGACTTGATTGACAAGTAGACGGATAATAGAGATCCTGCTGAGCAAGTTTGATGATCCGGTCAACCTGGGAGGGAGGGATATTGACGGAAAGAAAGAAGGGTTTGAGAGCAGGAAGGAAGAGTTCATAGTCCATCCACTGCAGTTGGCCGACGGTCAGAAGATTCTCGTCTGCACTTGGGGGAATGTACCGATGATCACGGAGTGGGAAAATTAGAAAAGGAAAAAAGATATGAAAAAGGACAAGTGTGTTGTAGGAAGGAATCAGGGGTGAGGGGACATATCATGCAGTGAGTCGCATATTTTTATGGCGTGCAAGATAATCAGAAGAAACTCACCTTGAGGCCAAAAGCCGACAGGAATGTTTCCGTCCTGCACCACGATTTTCTCAAACTGGCCGGTGGCTGAGAGAAGTTCTGGGAGACGTTCTGGGACGGTGACATCGATTCCTTTGGTGCGCAAACACGCCCGATACGTTTCCCAGAGGGTAATCCATCCCCGTTGCTCGCCCGTATCAGGGTTAGGTGGGGTAGATCTGGGACGGGTATTACCGGTAGCGGTAGCAGTAGCAGTGGAAGAGGGGACTGTCGAGACGGGTGTTGTTTGTGCGATTATGGGATTAGCACTTGCTCCAGAGCTTGTGGATGCTAACGGTTGTTGTGGCGCTGAGGTGAGGGGTGTGGAGTTGGGGTGTTGGGGTGCTGCAACTGGGACTGAGGCGTTGGAAAACACGGGATGGAGGCTAGGCTCGATCAGGAGGACGAGGCCACCGGGGCGAAGAATACGAGCGATTTCTCTGAGGAAACGAGGATAATCCCGAATCTGTGAGGTTTTCGCCGGAAAAGGCCAAGAACATAAAGCGCAAAGAAAACAGCGATTGGAGCGGATCGGATGCGAGCGAGCAGGTGGATGGTATTGGAAGCACGAGGATGAAGAGTGTCGTTAGCTTAGTAACAGAATGGGATGAATGCGCATGAAACGCACACCAGTATGCATTGAACGAGCATGGACAAAGTCGAAATGATTGTCTGGGTAAGGAATGGGCGCTTGTAGATCAAGGTCGCAGAGCTCGAATCTGGAGAGGCAGATAAGTGGGCTGTTGATCGGACCGAACGCGACGATTGGGCGGACGAAGGCGAGGAAAAGAAAATATACGTACGTGCAATTGTGCGGAACCATTCTGCAACGAAAAAACGAGGTGGTCGTGTTAGGACATCCACGCCGGCCGTACGAACATGAGGATGCGCAGGCAGGGGATTGCTCGGTTCGGAGGAAATGCAAGGGGTGATACCGTACCTTGGCTGGATGGGGGCGAGATCGATTCCAATGACCTCTGCACGAGGGAATTCATCAGCCATGGCGATTGCCCTGGGCGAAAGAAATGTCGGTGAGCATAAGCGAACAGCAGTTGCAGGGTCGGTAAATGTACCAGAAACCGCCGCCAGTGCCCAGGTCTAGAACTAAACAGATGTGGTTGTACTTGATAAGTTTAGCTCGGCAAAGGTATCAACCAGGGACGTACTTCGACGTTGTTGGCCAAATTGGAGGGCCTCCTTGACAGGCCCCAAGTAGTTGCGTCCTCTGAATACAAATTGGAGTAAGCGGTGATGGAGCTCGGAGCGCTGAGAGGAGTGAGATGAGTAAGGAGGCTAGGGGGGTGTGGTAAGGAGCCAGCACCTTGACTTCGTCTTCGTCTACAGGGAGGAGATAAACAGAGTTGAGGGCATTGAGCTTTCTGCCATGGACGATGCGAAAGTAGCCTGAATCGTCTTCACCGACGTAGGCGTAAGGTGAAGAACTGTCGTCGGCCATTCGGTGGAATAAGACAGAAAGAGACGAGCTGAGGGCTAAGGCATAGTCTTGTGAGGGCGTTGAGGAGGGCGTAATATGTCGAAGGAAGAAGCATGTGCATGAGAGATGTGCGGACGAAAAATCAAAGTTGCAATCGACTAAGCTATTTTTTGAAGTCAAATGGGCCTTGTCCCGTATTCCTGTGCTCTCCGCTGTCCTGGGTCACATCAGATCTAACATCTGACGTCATCTCCCCCCCCCTCTCTCTCTCATGTCTCGACCCGACTCGCGAAATATTTCCCCTCCTCTTCCCGCCTCTCCTGAGCAATCTCTTGCAGCATGGACATGGGCTTCGGCTGCCATGTGAATCTCTCCCTTTTTCGTTTTATTTTCGTCAACCAACTTACCCTATTTTGTAGAGTGTTGCTGCTGGCCGCATGTCTGACCCTCTCTCCTCGCCTTCTTCTCTTCATCTCGGAACCAGCTTCTTCAGATACTCGTGTCAACTTGACTCCTCTTGAGTCCTTTCTCGCCCTCCAATTCGGCATCTGGCTGCTTGGGATCGCCCTGGCCCTCATCTTTAATGTTAGCCCTCATCTCCCGATCCTCCTGTATCAAATCTCTGATTGAAAGATTCCTGATTTCTTTCTTTTTCTCGCCATCACCAGGTCCCCTGTTCCCCCCAGCCCGTTCCCCTAGATCAGCAGGCAACCCAGCCATATCAACCTCTTCTCGGACCTCTCGCCTTCGTCGCTAATATATCCGCGTTTCTAGCGTGGAACACAAAATCGGTCGGTCCTCTCGCATCCATAGTCTTTATCGGCTCCCTGGTCATCGGCCTTTGGGGACTCTGGGCGGTATGTCTTCACTTTCCCCCCTCTTCACGACCCTTTCCACATTCTCGCTCACATGACAACGCAGGTCTTGTTTGCACAGTCTTCTTTCGTATCAAAGACAACCGGCGCCGACAAGCATACCTCCACTTTCATATTTGGCAACAAGGCTGCTGCATCTAGCATCAAGAAGCGATGGAAGCAACAGACCAAACCGTGAAAGGTATCCATCAGATGACCTTCCTCCCGCGCTTCAGGTTCCGTTGATCCTGCCAAACTCAAAGGCGTTATAGTTATCATTACAAGGTATCTTACATGTACACTGGCGCTGGATTGACACGTTCTACTGCGAGTTAATTCCACCGTGCTGTCAGACTATGTCTCTGTTTGTAAACTCGACGTACTCACAGTATTCATGTATTTCTCTTCATCGTCCGCCACCCATCCCCATCATTTTAAACATGTCTGCCATACCTGGCATGCCACCCAATCCACCAAGCCCTCCCAGCCCACCCAGTCCACCGAGGCCGTTGCCCATTTGTGCCATCATACCTGTCGCAAGTATTAGATCAAAATTTCTAAACCCTGTGGCTGGCTAAAACTTGATTGACGCACGCTGCATCTCTTCCACATCGAGCTGGTCTCCACCTTGACCTTGCATCATGGCTTTCATCATCTCCTGCATACCGCCACCATTCCGTAGTTGGCGTTGCATCTGCTGTAACATTCCCGGTGGCATTGCACGCTGAAGTGCCTGAATTTGCGCCGGCGTAGGCATTCCATTCAACCCTCGTCCTTTACCACCGGTGGCCTGTTGCATCTTCTGCATGGCTTGGAGCCTACATTCATGATTTAAACTTCATCCGCACGATTGATTAATTATTGCACAGACTTACCAGCCATTCTTTCCTCCGGCTTGTTTTGCCATATTGGCCATCATACGATATTGGCATAGTAGCTCTTCAACTTCGCGGACGCTCGTGCCGCTTCCCCGCGCCACGCGTGTCACCCGCCATGTAAGGCCAATGGGTTTCCCATCTTTGCCTAGTTCCATGAACGGCGATCCGTCGGAATCCAGCTCAGCAGCTGTCATACTATCCGTGATATAGATCATTCGTTTCATCCGCTGCGAACCTTCTTCATCCGAGCCCTGCAAGAGTTCTTGAGGTAGTCCTGGAATCATGGAAGCAATCTTGCTGATTGGACCCCTGAGTTAGGAAGGGCAGGCCGTGAGGGAAGAAGGTTATTCGGGTCGGAACAGGTTAGCGATAAGGTTCTGTGTGTAAGCCAACAAACCTACATACATGTTCATGACGTTTTGGATCTGCTCGCGCCAATCGCGGATACTCAGTTTACCCTCCTCAAGTTTCTTGGCCATCTCCTTTTGCTTGTCAGGGTTTTGCGTTGCGAGATCTTGCATGTGTTCCATCAAACCTGGCATATCGCCGAGACCCAATAGTTTTGAAATGAAGGGTTGCGGGGAGAAGCGGTCGAGATCATGCAAGTGTTCACCAACACCAAGGAAGATGATGGGTGTCTGTGTTGCTGCGACTCTGATATCAATGATTTATGAGATGGAGGTGAAATGGTGATTATAACGAGGGTGGCGTACGCTGAAATTGCACCTCCTCCCTTCGCGTGGCCATCCATCTTGGTAACAATAATTGCACCAAAGTCCGCACTCTCCTTAAACGCCCTGCTCTGGGCCTCCGCAGCCTGCCCAATACTCGCATCCAAAATCAACACCGTCATATTTGGCTTCACAGCCTCACCAATCTGCACCATCTCCTGGAACAACTCGGATTCTTGCTTGTGTCGTCCAGAGGTATCGACAATGATGACCTCGAATCGTTCCTTTTTGAATTTCGCGACACCCTGAGCTGCGATAGAGACTGGATCGGTTTCGGTGTATGAACCAAAGTAGGCGACTTTGGCTTTTGTTGCGGATTGACGGGTTTGGTCGAATGCTCCGGCACGGAAGGTGTCTGCGCAGACTATGGCGGATTTGAAGCCGCGCTTTTGGTAGTGCACTGCGAGTTTTGTGCAGGTTGTTGTTTTTCCGTTTCCCTGTAGTTTTCATTTGGGTTGGTACTGGAAGAAGGAGTGTAAGGGGTTGGCACATACTTGAAGGCCGACAAGCATGATGACGTTGGATTGGCCCTTCTTAGGCTTGTAAGGCTCAACACCCGGATCGACGAGAGATACGAGCTCGTCGAATACTGCCTAATTACAATGGTAGTGGAAATGAAGTTGGGTTGGGAGAAATGGACGAGTGGAATGTCACCTTTTGGATAAGATGTTTCCGGTTCATTTCCTTTGCTTTATCACCAGCATTCTGCTCCAGTAGGGCTTTCACTTTCTGCTTCACCTTGTTTCGCAGCGAAGCAACGAGCTTAACATTCACATCTGTCTCGAGCAAGGCAGCGGTAATTTCCTTAAGCATCGCATCGAGGACCTATGTCCAGTCATACGTCAGCTTTCCAGATCATTGAAATGGGGTATTCGCAGTGAGGTACCTTTTCGTCCACGACGGGTGCTCTGTTAAGTGACGACAGCGCTGCATTGAGTCTGCGCCCTAGGTCTGCTAGAACCATGGTTTGTAGGGGATGAGAATTGGAGAGGAGGGTTTAGAGGTGTAATTATGTGCACGTGGTCCCTTTCGGGTCACGGATCTCTCGGTCCGCCTAATTTAGAATCTGTATTCCATACTCTTAGTGACTTTGAGCACTACGACCGGATGGCGAGCGATTCTGACGACGACGGGCTCGAAGAGCTCGAGTTTGAAGGCGAGGACTATGAAGACGAGAATGGCTTGATTGACGCGCAAGAAGACGCGACGGAGGACGGTGAAGAGGTGTGTATGTATTCCAGGGCTTCTTGTCTGCGTGCACAAGTCATAATCCATATCTTTGAAACTTTAGGAATTCTCGGAAGACGAAGACGAGGATGAAGAAGATGAGGAAGAGGAGGATGAAGAAGAGGAACCCGGCAGCGGGGGGATTTCCATGGACGTGGATGGTCCAGAGACGCCAGCCCCACCATCTCATACGACCGCGACAGTCTCGACGACTGGCCATGCTAATATCTCACAGCACGATTCCATTAACATCTCTGTACAACATGCTATTCCACGTAAGCCCGCTCAGTTTCTGAATCTGTGCTTGACGTCTCAAGGGGACATTTCCTAGCATCCCAACCAACACGCAGACGTTCCCCATCCCCCGCCGCACGGCGACGTCAGGCTCTCAGATACACCATCAACCCCGACCTCCCACCACCAAGATCTTTCACAGTTGAAGCAATATGCGCCTTACCACACCCCGGGCCTGTGCATTCACTGGCTTCCTCTATGTGCATGTCGCATCTCCTCACAGGCTCGGAGGACGGCTACATACGTGACTACGACATCTTTACCGCCGTCAACGGCAAGACTTTTCTTTCCGCACCTCAGAGACATCACGCAGGTGTTGTCGAAGGTCTCATAAAAGCCGGTCATCTGTACTGCTGGTGGGAGAACCCCTCGGCGCCTAATACAAAGAAGGTGAATGGGACAACGGTGGTTGATGATGATACAGGTCTGGCGCCAGTTTATAGCTTGGCTATGCACTCAGATGCATTGTGGGCACTGGGAGGCTCAGACGTGCGTGAGATATCCTCAACTTCCGATGGGTTCTAGCTCGGTTCTGAAGGTTGCTCTAGACTGGGCACATAAACCTCTTCACAGTACGACACGATCCTGGAAAATGTTTCCGTGTTGGGAAAGGACACAAGGGTCCTGTTTCAGGACTTGCTCTTGACTATGACGAAAAGTCATTCTTCAGTGCAGGATGGGATGGTGAAGCAATTGTAAGTCGTTTTGCGTGGCTCTATCACAGATAAGCAGAAATTGAGGCTATACACATAGTTATGGGACCTAAATACTGGACAGCGTGTTCGTAACTTCACGGCGCATGGAGCTCAGCTGGCTGCCATCGCTCTCCGGCCACAAAGTTCCAGCTATTCAGATTCCGGAACTCCGGGTCTCGCACGCACGGAGCCGTACATGGGCGACTCGACTCAAGAAACTCAGACTCATGTTGATTCAACACACGAAACTGTGTACAACTCAACTAACACGGCATCCTCTGAGACTTTCACCAACGATGTATCTCTCCCCGACGTTTCCCGGGTGAAACCCGAAAACCCCGAGAACCTACCCCCAACGGCCGACTCAGACGCTAAATCAGATGCCTCATTCGACCCTTTATTTGACGGGGACGATGCAGATGATGCTAACACTATGGAGGCAGAACCGACTAAACCTGATTCGACACCTTTCGAAAGCAAGATCGCCATGCCCGGTCAACAGAACTTCACACAACCAGTTCCCGCACCAGCACCAGCACCACGTCCAACAGTGACAGTAGCTCCACCTAAGAATGCTCCTCCCCTTCTGGACCCTTTGAACTATGCTACTTTCTCACCGGATCTATTACTAACGGCCTCTATCGACGGGCAAGTCATTCTTTGGGATAGGAGAGCAGACACACCAGGAAGGGGTGTCGGGAGACTATGGCTTAGTGAAAAAACACCTCCATGGTGTTTATCTGTAAGTGTAACACCCTTTATCCACTTTATAACGCTCTCAACAATGGTTTTCCTTTTGATGTTGTCATAATAGGCATGTTGGTCTGCCGATGGTGGCCAGATCTATGCCGGCAGACGTAACGGGACAGTTGACGTCTGGGATGTACGACTCCTCGGACGCTCAGGACCTTCCAACACTCCCCGTCTTCTCAAAACTCTCCGGAATCCGACCAGTTCCGGAGTGGTCTCCTGTGTCGTCGCATTTCCAGATTGCCGTCACATCGCTTGGTTAGTCTTCTCCCTCGCCTCGGAACTTCCCTGTCAATTACCACGGTCATGATACCTTGTCATATCGTATCACGCCGATATCATTCATTCAACTTGTCATCACTTCATTTCTCCCCCTTTCCGCCCCTTCACTGTTCAGCCATTTATTTTCATTCCGTCGTGTTTCAACGCCCCCGTCTTTCACATCGGGCATCTCACCCCTCACACCAGGATGCTTACGTGTCAATTTCCTCCACCAGTGCTTCGTTTGATAACTTGCGGTTATGGAATGTCGCGGAGGCTGGAGAGCCCGATTCTGGTAGATCCAGAGGTGGCGTACAGTTCAAGATCATTCCTGGACATCATGGGGGATATGTCTCCCAAATGCGTGCGTATCTCTTTGATTCTTCCGTGACGTCACTCAACTCAGATCCGTCAATTTCAAATTACTCCAGTCGTCGATCCGGGATGCCGGTTTCTTGTCAGTGCTAGTAGCAACCGTGGATGGCACGGGGAGTCAACTAAAACAGTTTTTGTACACGATATCAAGCCTAACATGTAAATGTACTCAGTTACGACATTGCTTGCAGAATTGTCTTTTTGAGCAACTCAAAAGATCCCCCGGCAATATTCCTGGTTAACGCTTTGCAACAAAAAGTATGATAGTAATGCATATTAGAACACAAATCTATATATGATACATGCACGCTTGTCCTATATCCAAACATGACTACGAAAATGAAAAGAAAGCTCAACAAAAGAGCGGGCCAGAAGGAGGATTAGCCCCAGCCAGGATTTTGGCCCCATGAAGGACCGGAAGTTTGCTGCAGCATGTGTGCACGTGCCGGATTCATTGAGGGAGGAATGTTCGTCGGTGGCTGAGGGTAACCAGGCGGTGGTCGATGTGATGGTGTCTGATAACCATAGGTTTGTGGAGGGCCATAAGGGGGTACAGGAGGTGGGGGCGCGGCTCCATAGGGGGTCTGAGCACCACCGTAAGGATTTGGCGTACGACCAACATGTCGGATGGATGCATGTCCAGGAGTCGCTCCACCTGGACGGGCAGGTGTACGGCCACCAGCAAACGGTGTCTTGCCTCCAGCCACATTGGCGACATTCTGAGACTCGTGCAAGTGTCTGCATGTGCGGCGTGTGAACTTCATGGCCTTAGACTGTCTCCCGCAAGCTACTCACCTGACTTTAAATGCGTCACATAGCTCAGGGACACCGACAGCAGCAGCATCGAACAAGTAGTAAGCTTCCGGAGCAACGCGAACGGGCTGAAGATAAGTGAGCGAAGCACGATATATCGAGACCAGCCTGCAAGGCGTACCCAAGTTTGGACGGTGGAGTTTTTGTTGGCGAGGAAACAGAGATTGAAATGCCCAGGCTTCTTCCGGTTGAGGGTGAAACCATACATACTCTTCGCCGGGTTAGCAGCCAAGGAATTCTTGAGGAAGAGATCTGGAGAGATGTTAGGGACCCGAACTAATTTCAAATACAAAGAGATACTTGCGTAGTTCATCCTCCGGTCCCTGCTTGAACTTTTCGTGTGCCATCAACTCTTCAACACGACGAGCCATTGCTTGTACATGATTGACGATCAATTCATCAAGATCGGCATATGTATGTGTTGCGTCCACAATGAGCTGGCCAGTTGTCTGACCGGTCGGGTCGGCACTGGAGTCTGTTACATCTGCACGATCTCATTAATGATCGGGATTCAGAACCAGAAACGGAAATAACAAACCGATGTGTTGATATAGCCCATCGTCCACCTTCCACGTCACAGCAAGGTGGTCGATACCCTTGGAGGACGGTCGGATGACGACGTCCCCGCGCTGCTGTTTCTCCAGAAATGCCTCGGCTTGTGCGGCTTTGAAGTTATGGAAGTTGGGGTGTTTGATGACTCGCCGGCTACGATCAGTTTCGGCCCTCTTCTTTCTATTCAACATCTCCTTGTCCTTGGCCTCCCGGACAGTATCGTAGTACATATCCGGCCTAACTTTACGAATTTCATCATCTCGTTCCTCAAGAAGTTGTCGTTGACACGAAAGTTCCACGTTGAACGTGTCTTGATCTAATTGCATGTTCCTATGGATGATGATGCCGGAGATTGTCTGCCCTTTCCGAATGAAAGTCTCGATTTGAGCGTTGCTGTCGGAAAGGGTCTTCGAGCTGATGACACCCTCGACGCCCGAGTCAAGGCGGACGAATGCCACGTGGCGAGCAGTACGATATACCACCGCAGAAACCATGAGACCATGTCTCAAGGTTCGTTCGGTTTCACCGCTGAGCATAGTGATGATCTCCATATCTTGTGGCAGAAGGAATGGATCACGTTGTTCCGCGTATGGTCTGAGAAGTTCGTCCCGAATGACGTTGAGAGTATGTCGCTTTTGGTCGTAATTCGCCTGGTAGAGACTAATAGCAAACTCGTCGAGATTGAGTTCCATCAGTTTCTTCTCATTATCCGGGTCGTTCATGATGAGAGTGACAACATGTGAAGGGTGCTCATCATGGATATCCTCCTCGTCGAGTTCGAGAGCATCAGTAGCCATCTTTCTGGCCAATTCGTAATCTTCAGGGTGTATTCGGGTATCGTCTAGGGGATCTGGGGCATCGTCATCGTCACGACGATTCTTGAGGGTACGCATTTCATTATCTTCGCGAGCAATCCGTAAAAAGGCAGAAGCGTTCAAGAAAATCTTGGTCGTAAGCAAACCCGCTTTGATGAATTGATCACGGTTGACCAGCGTTCCACCCTAAAAAATTTGATGAGTTACTACTATTCAATCCAGAGAGAGCAACACATACAAGAGCACCAATCTTCTTCACCAAACTCTGGGCCTTTCTGGGACCCAGACCACAAACAAATGGAAGCAAGTGTTGGTAGTAGCTATCAGTGACTCCACGATTGATGTCAACGCCCACTTTGTTGGTGATATCCACAAGAGCACGTTCAAAGACCACCAACAGCTTCTCTACAGGAACCTGGTTCAAGATATCAGTAAAGTGTACAATCGATTCAGAACTGGCACCTACAAGGTGTTGATCGTCTTCCTCGAAGGTAATTGCTGTAATGTCACGCCCCAAAGCCGCAAATTCATTCAAAGGACTCTGGGCATATCGAGCAAGACCGACACAATATTTAGCAGTTGAAGAAAGTCCACCGAATTCTTCAGCCGCACGACTACTGTGTTGATATATGCGCGCGACATCGTCGTGGACGTAGATGACAGGTATGTCGAAGTGTTCGCTCGGCCAACCAGACTCATTACCGGCGGTTTGTTGATGTTTTCCTTGGAGAACTTCCTTCACGCGTTGACTGAGTTTCAGTGTCGCCATACTGAAACCGCCAATAACGATGACTTCCGGCTTCCGGCGTTTGAGCAAATCGATGAACTCGTCGAGGTTGTCGGAGTCATAGAGGTTGTCGATCTTAGTGTGTTCACGCATACGACCAGCCTCGTCGAGGAAAACGATGGCAATAGCATCCTTCTGAGGGTCACCCTTACCCCAAGAGATAGCAAGGACCGAAGACGTATCACCAGGCTTCATCCCAGGGGTGACATAGGGAGCAGCGTTGATGCGCTAGATGACAATTAGATGATGTAGGCATGAAGGGACAATGTCTGGCTTACCTTGCGTAGTTTAGCTGCGCAGCTTTGGGCAAGGAAGTCCTCTACTTCTTCCCGGAGATACTCTCTCACCCACTTTGCGCCAAGAGGCATGAGGTGCTGGTCGATGACGTCTTGAACTACACGACTCCTTTCGACGTTCCATGCCCTTGCAGCTTCACTAAAGTTGTCAGAACTGAACGCATTATTAAGCTTCTGTTCAAGTTCTGCCTTTGGTTCGTTGGGAAGAAAGATTGAGACTGTTACGAGATGTTCAGCTTCCGCTGCAAGGATATGCAGGAATTGAGCGGTCTCTAGCATTTCCCTGATAGGTTTCCGGAGAAGGTATTTGAAGTTCTGATAAAAACATTAGCATAACAGAGAAACTCAGAGAAATCAGAAAGCATACGTTGTAAGGATGGTTTTGGTCGATCTTTACAATACCCCTTTCCGTTGGCTCAACGGTGATCTGAGCTTCCTCCTTGAAGAGCTTACGCATGTAGTCTCTCAAAAGAGGATCTTTGCCGAGTTCAGTTGACAGTATCAACCGAGCACGACGGAGTAATTCTTCCGGTGTCTGGGCTTTCATCGGATCAGGATCTGCAAATTGTTCGGCATAGATGGTAGGATTGAGCTCCTGATCTTGAATGAAGTGTACGCGCTCTGAAGCCATGAAGTTCGCCACTATTTGATACGATTCCAATCCAAAACCCTGGTGCGAATTAGATAGCTGGCATGTGGCAAGTGCGAAAGACCTACTTCAGCCAACTTTGAGACGACACTCTTTTTTGCAACCTCGTACGCCGAGATACGGCTGGGCATCTTCGGCTTCTTGATATCAACCTCCTCTTCTTCGTGCGGGCGGGTGTCAAATCCATCGTTCTTCTTGTCCTTGTATTTCAAAAGGAGCCACTCCGTAGCGTCTGCTACAAGTTCAACGCTGTCCACTTTGGGCAGAATTTCCTTTTCGTAAAATTCATCATGTACCTGCAAGCGCTCGTAAAGTGTGGCTAAGGCCCGTTTTCTCTCCAACAGTGACCTATACTTTTGTCCCAGGGCATATATACGCCACAATTCGTTTAAGGACAGAAGTTCCTTGCGTGTCCGGATGTCGGAAATATCGAAATGGCAGAGATAATCCCGTTTGTGCGCCCAGATGTGGGGTACTTCAAACTCCTCGACGAAAAGATAGCGCAGCGCAAATGTGACGGCCATGACAAGGGCACCCCTTAGGTGCTGGAATTGACCATCAACACTGAAGTACTCCCGATTTTTGCGTGCCGATATGCGTTGGGTGACCCACATAGCAGCGCCATCAAGGTCAGTTTCTGTCATTGGCGTATGGGTGGAAAGGGTGGTATTTTCAGAAAGTGAGGACGTCGCAAGCTGCATTCGTTCAGGAATATCTTGTACGCGAATGAGATCGTCGTCATCCGTTAACATACGTTTACGAATTTCTGACGGTTCAAACACCTGCAAAGGGCGAGTTTAGCAAAACATAAATGATCAAGAGGAGTGACATACATCTTGGTATTTCGTATCCTGTTTGAAACGTTCCTCCTCCGGCTCAAGTTCGTCCTCTCCAACCAAAGCCCAATCATAGTCATGACCGTCGCCGAACACGTCATGGATTTCATCCCAAGCACTAATCTCATTAGTCAGGCCGCTATCAAGGTTAAGAATTCAAACTTACTTGGCATCAATACCTGCGAGTTCTGGTCGACTGCCGAACGCCCGTTTACGCCTTTGTAGCTCCTGTTGCTCACGCCTACGCTCTGCACGAGATGCCTCGTCCATAGCTCCTCCACCTTCTTCATCATACTCGATGAAGTCATCAAGGTCCATATCGCCATATTCCTCCTCGTCATCTCTGCCTCGTTCATCATCCCAGATTTTTTGGATATCTTGTACTTGAGGAAGATTATCGTCATCGTCAAGATCCTCGTCAGAAGATTCCACAACATTTCTTCGCCTAGAAGCAGTCGGTGGTGATTCGGAGACGCGCCCGCGCCGTAGTCGTGTTAGACGGTTCTTCTTGAATGTGCCACCAGTATTTTCGGCGAGCAGTTCCAAGTCATCCTCCTCCAGCTCCTCGTCCTCCTCCTCACCTGTTGTAAATTGAGTCACTGAAGGGCCAAGGTATGAAACGGAAACTCACGTCTACGGTGATGCTTCTTGCGCTTCTTTCGCCGTCTACGACGCTCCTCCTCCTCGTCCTCCTCTTCCTCTTCATCCTCGTCAACAATAAATCCCTCTCTAATCCTACGAGCTTCCTCCTCATCGTCTTCTCCTTCCTCTGAGCTATCGTCGGTTACATTGGGCATAACCTCATCACCATCTCCTTCCTCTTCCTCCTGACCAGAACCTTGCATAGGGTCGTCATTGTCTTCGACCTGGTTTTCACGGAACTCCTCTGGCTGGGGCGAGGACATGGTGGAATGAGTGCAAGTGGTAAGATTGAGGGTCAAACACCTCGACCACAATACAGGACCCCGAAGTTTGTAGCCACTTCTGCATACGTAAGCAAAGTTACCAAAAGCAGTGCTGCTGGTGACAAGTATCTAATCGCAACTGACTCTGATTCAATTCAGGTGCAATGTCAGAGCCTCAGGGTCTGTTCGCCTTATTACTCGTAATTTTCGTTGCTCAACGATATCCTGAACTGCAGAACAACATCTGCGTTTCCTGCGCCGGGCTCTCGACGAAGCACGCAAGTGTGTGCCCACTCCAACCGCCTTTTGCGTCGGGTGCGTAATTGCGGTCAAATGGCCTCCTACTTCAGGAGAACCTGTCGTGCTCTCGACGGGGTTTTCCAGAGAACTTCCCGGAAATACCCATGCCGAGGCCAATGCTCTAGCCAAAGCAAGGGCTCTTACTGCGGACCAGCTCCAGTCCCTGTTCCCAGCCGCGCCCCCAGATAGCTTAACGGTCGAAAACATTCTCACCCATTCCGACATCTATACTACTTTGGAACCCTGCTCAATCCGAACTTCAGGCCTAGCACCCTGTTCGAACGCCATTATTGCGGCGAAGATACCCAGATGTTACATAGGTGTAGGCGAACCGGATGATTTCGTGAAGTGCGAGGGCGCACAGAAACTGAAAGATGCAGGGGTCGAGGTAGTCTGGTTGACTGAGTTTGAGGAGGAATGTCTACAAGTTGCTCGTATGGGACATGAACCAAAATAAATCTAACCTTTTACTGCACTGTACTCTATGCCAATTGATACCGTGTGTCTATCTACGCGAAGTTGAGGGCCTGCTTTACCAGCAGGGAAAACTCTCCGACAATCTCCTCGGCTTGTTCGAAGTTAAGAACGCTTCCTGATGCATCGATGGCGACACAAATAACATTACGTTCAGGCATGATAACAACATCGACTGAGAGGTCGTCCTGGATCGTCTGTCAGCATTGCATCTTCCAACGGGCCTTAATATCCGCACCTGAACCAGGTTCGTGATTGGCAGATGGTCAAGGACCGGCTGAGGTTCCTCGTCTTTGATGATGGGCAGGTCGAATGGCAACTAGACGCGTATCACACTCAGCCCCTAAGTCTTAGAGATGCATAAACTCACATTCACTGGCTCTAATAATCCATCCTTCTTCCCAGGCGGAGTTAATTTGAACACGTTGAGAAAGACGTTCGTCAGCGGTTTATGGATCCCCAACAGCGCGTTGTACCTTGAGAAGTCTGTTTGCTCGATGATACCGGCCCGTTGACCCAAAGCCTCGTGAATGCGCCCAGCTACTAAACGGATGTCACCTCGAGCATCTGGGACATACATCGGAAGAATATTAACGCAAGGGATTGCAAAATGCTCAATGTTATCGACAGAACCTGTCCTTCCATTGTGCCACACCCCAAAACATGCATCATTGGCGCGTGAATAAGTACTCTGCAAACGCACCCAGCATGCCATGAGGAGAGACTGAAGCGATACCTGCAATTCTGCGGCGCGTTTCTCACACAGGGAAACGTCCTCAATGGCAGACTTGGCGATGTACACCGTTCGTTTTAGACGAGGAACAGGGTGCGGGTTGAGATTCGGGAATAGGGTTGGGTTAAATCGAGGAGGGAAGACGCTCTTCCAGTATTGATCTTGGGTTGCAAGCTGTTCATCATTCGCCTCGGTGTATGCGAGGTAGGTGAGAAGATCCTGTGATGGGCCGCTGGACTGCGTTTTATAGATGGAGGATATCTCCTCCGCCAAGACGGATAAAGACCAAGCGTCGTATTGGAAGTGGTGCAGGTGGAGGAGAAGACAAAGTTTATTCTTTGAATACCGAAGGATCGCCCGTGCTTGTGGGAGCTTGGAGGGGATCGGGTTCTCGACGAGTTGCCTAACCCTGGTAGCATTAGAGCAGTAGAACATGTCGTCCTCGATGACTTCCTCCGACCATGTACTCGAGGCAACTTCGTTTTTGAATACGACGATGCGCGGATCATCGGCATTGGGAGCATTCGCAAAGGTAGATCGCAGGAGGGGATGGCGTTGGAGTAGAAGGATCCACGCTACCTTGAGTCGGGCCTTGTCCACATCCTCGGGCAACTGGAACATAAAGACGTGCTGATATTTTCTGCGTTCGCATTTTTGCCAGGCCGCTAGGAGGAACTTTTGACCAGGGGCCATCGGGAGGATCCTTTCAATTGGGGACGCCTCACCGAAGCGAGAAATGATGGCCCTGATTTCTGCTGGAGGAAGGGATAGGGATTGCTGGCTGGTAGGCAGTGAGGAGAGCTTCCCACTACAAGTCTGGATTTTCTTCGTTAAATCTAAGAAGGTGCGACAACTGACAATATCTGCTGCGGTAATCTTCATCTTGGCCTGCCTGCACTTGTTGGCCACCTGTATGGCAGTTATTGAATCAATCCCTAGGGACGCAAGAGAGGTCTGGTCGTTGACAGCCTGGATAGGGATGTTTGAGATGGAGGATATCAATGTTTGCAGTTTCTTGTAATCTTCGGGAACCGCGACTTCGTTGGGACATGTCGGTACTGCGGAAGCAAGCGGATTTTCGATAGCTTTCACGATACCAATGACGTCCGTCATGGCCAGGTCGTCTGGCCGCTGTAAGATATTGGCGATGAAGGCTTCCAAACGCTCCAACCAAGAGTCAAGAGAGGCCAACTGGGAAAGAGCGGAATGAGCGGCGCATTTGACGAGGAAGCCCTTCTCAGTTTGATGGAACTCGACGGTAAGAGCGTACTAAAGAGGTGCGCGAGTTAGACTTAATATGACTGGAATATGCTGAAAAAACATGCCTGGACCCGGACATCATCTTTTCCACTCGAAGCCTCAAACTCCCAGATGCTTTGGCGTTTGGGATTCTTATTCAATGGTTGGAATACAAATAGACTATCCCATAATGACTCCAACTGGAGTTGACGTTGGATAGACCGCATGGACGCCTGCTGCCACGCCAGAGCTTCCACATTGTCTCGCTGGATCGTTCGAAGGAGGTCGGCGTTGCTGGTCCCCTTGAGCTGCACGCGGCAGGGTATCGTGTTCTAAACATTTCAAATAAGAATATAACAATACAACATGTGAGACGGAGCGACGCACCAAAACAGGACCAACGACATCAGTAGCTGCAGAAAGACTCCTTCCAGATACAACATGCCCGAACAAGACATCTTGCGTGTTCAGGATCGACGCAATAAGCTTTGCCCACGCAGCTTGCGCTAAACATTGAATCGTTGCCCCGGCACGATGTAAGACACCAAGTTTCGATGAATCCAAACGAATGTAGCTGGAAGCTGTCGTGGAGGTTTTGCCGATTTCCTTCCCCGTTCGTGGTAAAGAGAGATGATCATAACCCTGAAGTTTTTGCACCCAGAATGACGTTCCATTTTGCTCCTGGAATACGAAATGAGGCAAGAGATCGGAAAATTGAACCATTTTTGTCGGAGTAATTCCGTGATAGATGATCTCAATCACGTCAAGAAGTTTCCCAATGGAGACACCGTCATAGAGAGCATGATGCAATACGAAAACTAATCGGTGACATAGTGGGCCAGGCGAAGTAGCTCGGAAAAGGCGAACCCTGATTGGAGGCTTATGGAAGTCGCTTTCTTCCCGGAGCACCATTCCTTCAATAAACTGTTTGAGCTGTGATTCGTAGTCCCCGGAACCGCTATATGTCGCCTCGGACCAGTCAAGGGTATTGACAGAATGGACAGCTTGAAGCCAGCGCCCGGAGTCTGTCTCGAAGTGGAAGGACGTCCTCAGGATCGACAACTGATCTACGGCAGCCATCCACGCCGAATGGATCCTCCCAAGATCGGCGGAGGAGGAGAGTGTTAAGGGGAACGCGTGTACATATAATTTCCCCTGGGATCCGATAGTCTGGCGAACGTTGAGCGTAATTTAACAATCAAAGAGAAAAAGCGTCAATACCGACCTGGGATAGCATCCCAGCTTGAAGAGGCGTTGTGGGGTAGATCTCGACAGTATCGTGTGTTGTCAGTCTGAGAAGTCGCGAGTCAACAGTATTCCGGAGTTGTTGAACGGCGGTGTCATATAGGGCATTCATTTCCTGATCTTGGTTCGTGTCCACGGGACTGGTGGATACCAGTAAAGCTGCCAAACGCTTCAAGGAGGAGCATTTCATCAACTCAACAGGCGACACCTTATGACCCTGTGCTTGCAGCGTCCTCGCTATTCCCACTGACTTAATAGAATCAAGGCCGAGTGAGATGAATGAGGTGGTGTCCCCAAGCAGGTGAGTGTTGACCCCAAGGAAGTCTGAAATAATGAATCGAAGACTGTCGAGTAAACTTGCATCGATCGAAGATGATTCGATTGTGTCCACAACAGATGGGTATGTGTTGGGTTGTGGTGGACGAAACGCCGTAGACGGTAGGTCCACAGGCGGCGTAGAGTGAATGTTTCCCTCAGCGTTGCTGAGCACCGTCGACTCGAATTGCTCGAACACTTCGGTAACAATCTTGGTATCAATAGCAGCAGGAAGCCAGGCGGCTTGTAGGTGGAGTGTGTCTTGATCGGGGGACAAAACGATCTCTGCAGAAAGAACGTACTGCAACGGGATTGAGCGCGAGGAAGAACGAGAAAAAGTTAGTTACTGACATCAGCTTCAGGCGGGGTGCTCTCGATGACGTTCCAGATATTACTCTTTGCACCATCATTTACTGAAACAGAGAACAGAGTATCGAAGAGAGGCTTTCCAGGGCGAACCCAGCTTTGTACCCGGCCGAGGGATATATGTTCGTGTTCAACGATTTCGGAAATTTGCTGTTGTGCCACCCGAAGGATGTCCCTAGCATCGACTTTTAGCCTCAACGGAGCTAAAGTAACCAAAGGGCAGGGGCTATTTTGAATGTTGTCCAGCGGCAGTAGCCGTCCGGAGCGGATGACCTGAAAGCCTTCGTTAGTAAAGGGGTCCTAAATGAGATGGAGAAGGCTTACTCCAAAAGTCACATCGGACTTTCCGTATATGGATGACAAAACATTGGCGAAAGCAGCACACAGGAGAGCCTGCAACGTAACTTGGCGGGAGGTAGCGAGGGATTTCAAAACCGAAAGTTTTGTTTTGAATGGGATCCTACAAGTGATGCTCTGCCCCGGAGAGCCTTGTGTGAACTCGAGATCCGGCCAATCATAACCAGCAAAATGGCCTTCCCAGAATGACCGAGCTTTGCTGAGATCGGAGGCCGCGATGTGGTTTAGGATGTTTGACGTCGTTGCCACTGGACGGGATGGCAACTGCGAATAAGCGCGTTCGACTGCGTCCAATATCAGAGGGAGTGAGATTCCATCGTATAGGGCATGATGAATTGACAGGCATAGAATACAGCCGAAAGGAACTCGGTAGAGGATTAAGGAGAACGGGGGGTGTGTCTGAGAGTTGTGATTTATTTCCTTTGTGACCGAAGGTGCTTCTGTCTCGTGGAACCATTGAACGAATTCCTCGGCCGATGAAACGGTGACTTCTCTCTCAACCCACGGCAAGGAGCAGGATTCGGCTTTGAGAACGACTTGAGAAAGGACCTTGCCAAAATGGAACACGGTCCTTAAAAGGGGGTCAGGAGTGAAAGCAACGTACAAGTAAGATAGCGCGTACCTGAGAATGGGTTGGTCGGACATGACAGATGCCCAGGCTTCCTTCAGATTTGAAATAGACACGCCAGAAATACAGTGGAGCAAGACGTGCTGGACATAAAGGGTATCGTTGACGGCCGATCGCGACAGGACACCCTCTTGGATGGTGAATGGCGGGTAGATAGCTTCCACCGAATTTTTGGGGTACGCCTCGTAAACTTGCGGGGAGTAACGGCGCACGAAGTCGTCGATGTTATTCGAATTGGGGGCGACACGTGCTGGCCCAGTTTCGAGCAGAGAGGCCATTCCTTCCAGTGTCGGACTCCTCATGATGTCAGAAACGCGCAGGCGCTGGCCAAAGCGCTCTTTAATTGCGGTCGTGAATTTGACGATGCCCATTGAATCGAGCCCACACTCGAACAAGCTGATTCCAGGACGTGCAGCGCCAATGTCGAAAGGCACGTGTTGTTGCAATATACCGTACACGGCGTGCTCCATATCCGTGAGCAACCGTCCCTGCACTCCCTCACCGCAATCCATTAGCGAGGTCAGATACTTGATGTCGAGGCCAGTAAAAAGGTTAATAAGCATCTTCTCATCAGCCTTCCCGTTGGAACTGAGTGGTAGCCAATTCAAGGGGACAATGTGACTTGGCCGCATATAACTTGCGAGTTCGGCTTCACAAACCTCCCGAATTTTCTTCAAACACTCTGAAGGAGGGGGAACCGGTCGTGGTTTCTTCGACTTGCGAATGAGGACAGAGATAGAGGGATCCCAGGAAATGAATGAGACGAGTTGCTGAATACCAATCGATGGATGCTTCGCCAGGACCGTCACCGCATCGAGAGCGAAATTTGGACCTGGTGGGCAAGCTTTCCGAACAATAGCAGATATGCCTTCTGATTCGATCCGAACACCCCTTAGCTTGATTTGGGTGTCAATGCGACCAAGAATTTCGATGGTAGAGTCAGGCATCATTCCTAGACACCGGCAATGAGGCAACGACTTGGAGAAAGGCAAGAGGGACGTACGGACGAGATCCCCCGTTCGATAAGCCCAGCTATCTGCTGTTGGCCATGCCTCGAAGACCTTCTGTGTTAGGTCAGGGCGACCGTGATAGCCTCTTCCAACCAACGGGCCCTCCACAACTAGCTCACCGACACCGCCTCGTAAAAGGATGTTCATCTCGGCATCTACTACCTGGTGGACAGCAAACAGGATGGCTGAATACATGGGGGATGCAATATTTTTTCCTTGACTCACATAGGCTGAGACGTTGGCGAAGGGTTTACCAATATTCGCCCTTGGCGTATTCGGGGTCATTATCGTAGCGCAACAGCCGATCGTCACTTCGCTTGGACCATAGAAATTCGCCAGAACAGTTTGAGGGCTTTGAGCCCATTTGTCGAGAATCTGCGAAATATCAATGATTGCGTTGCGAGAGAGAGATGTTAATTCCCACCGAATCGCTGATTTTTTCGCCACCACTGGCGATGTAACGAATAGCCACACTCTCACCGTCCTCCTGTGCTGCGTTCAATGTAGCTTCGATGAGGCTTGGCACGAGGCCTAGATGTGTAATTCCGAGGCGACGAACGTAGAGGGGCAAGTCCTCTAGTAGCTGAGAACGTGGGGCGCTCAACAGCGGCATACCTAAGACCAAAGGGACAAAAATCTCTGCGATGTGAACATCGAAAGCAACGGCTATATGTACAAGCCACTTAGGAGACGATCCGTTTATCAGGAAACGAATTTACTCACAAGCAATGCAAAGGTATCGGCCTTGAGTCAAATCCGACATTTTCGCTTTAGAAGCACCGTGGCTGAGGGATAGGATTGCTTGGGCAAGACCACGTTGAGTGAGAAGGCAGCCCTTGGGGTTACCAGTAGTTCCGGACGTGTACAGCATGTACGCGAGATCTTCGGGATTCGCGAAGTTAACCTGGCTAGCATCTTGGGCCTCTATGGTTTCCAGAACATCTGGATTGTCGACATAAATTGTCTTAGGGCCGAAGAGATCCGCTGGAGAAAGATCAGACGATGTTAGGACGAACTTCGCGTTGGAATCCCGTGCGATGTAGACCTTGCGTTCTTCCGGGAGCTCGGGATCGATCTAACAAAACGCTCAGCAACAGAAGGCGATCAAGAGGGTAACAATACTGACGGGGACATAGCAGCCTCCTGACTTCATAACACCCATCACAGCCACATGGAAGACAATGTCTCGATTCATGCAAATTGCGACCCTGTCCTCTTTTTCCAAACCTCGTTCATTCAACCATCTTGCTAGCTTGTTGGACCGTTTTTCCAGATCGATATATGTGATTTTGTCGTGTACGAGGCCGACGGTTTCAGAGGACAACTCGGGATACCACTGAACAGCGGTGGAACTAGGAGATTTGAGCGCTCTCTGAGTAAGATAATCCGTCGCTAGACGCATAACTGACGCATGTGAAAACATGCTATGTATCTCATTGTCAGGAGTTCGAGTAATTATTGACGCGAGGTGGGGGGGAGGTGCAGGCAAATCCGCGACAAGAGCGTCTGGCTTTTGAACAACGTAAGAAGAGAGCCATTCTATTTGGGATGCAATTTGCTGGGAAACAGAAGGGTGAAGGAGGTTTTTTGGGGCGTGAATGGAGAGCTGGAGCGTTCTGGGATTGATGGAGAAGGAAATGGGGTGATCGTCGCCAGATTCGGAAGCGGGGCAGTCGTTCCAAGCGAAGAGGGCAGGATGTTGTTTGTCGCTCAGCTCAAGGGCATCGCGGACGTGTTTATCAGTGAGCACATTCCTTGGGCTGTGGAGTTGTTCTTCAATCCTCGAGGCAACCGTCTCCCATGAGGTTTCATTGGTCCACGAAATGCGAACGTATCTTGAATCACTGGATTCGAGGTGACGAACTACAACCAAAACATCGGATACTCCGCAATATGTCGCTAGTACTCGGGCGGTTACACCAAGTGTGAAGAATTTCAGGCGTGTTCCGTCCAAGATACTCAATGCGAGCGGCTTGGGAGTACGGTAGAATTCACCGGATGCAAGACGGTCTGCAGCTAGATCTGGCCAAGAAACGTAGGTATAGCCTTCGAGCAAGGCCTTAACAGCGTCTAGCGTCATGGGGAGCGAAGGGAGTGACATCAAAGGAGATCCTTAGAATATTTCAAGTTATCCTTTGTAGCCCAGATCTCACGCCCTTCGCAAAATGTGGTGTCAAGGGGCAGCGGCAGATAGAGACACCGGCTCTTCATTCTCGGGCGAAGCTACCGAGGCAGGGTTAACGGGGTTTAACCGATGGCGAAGAAGTTTGGCATGTTAGAAGGTATCAAAGGGTATCAGGGCCAGGAATTGAACCGGACATGACCTTACGCGATGTTACTTGCTTGGCGGAGTAACCCGCATGCCATTCTGATGCAATCTTATCAGATATGATTTTTTATTGGATGATTTCTTCTTGGCGTCTGGTACCAGGGTTATCTGATAAGACCATCTGTTGGCTCGCCGTAATCAGATTAGATCCAACGGCGTCCCTCCTGCTCCATCGGGCCTTTTTGAATTTTGCTGCCGTACTTCCAGAGTGCAAAACACATCATCAGCAACGCGCGGCAGGAAATCACGGTACTTGACTGTCCGATGTCATGCGGCGTTTTTGACGGTTCCAGATTTCTGGGCCTGGAGGAACCAGGCCGCCCTTGAACAACTTGACGAGTTTAAAAGACCGTGGACTTCCATCCCCAAAACGTATTGTGTATCTTTTCCCTATTCTTCCTGATTTTGCCCCGTTATACTCATTCAGTATGGTGCCAGCTAGTCCTGAAGAAGTCACCTATGACATCCTTGGCCTCGGGTTTGGTCCAGCCAACCTTTCTATTGCTGCGGCTGTGACAGAAGCCTGGACTACAGGCAAAGTGCGTAGACAATTCCTCGAAAAGCCCGTCGTTACTCATTGTTGTCAAGGCATCTCCTTTCCCCATCAAAAATGTCCTCTTCATCGAAAAACACCACAAATTTCAGTGGCACCCTGGCATGTTGCTTCCGGACGCGAGGATGCAGATTAGGTACTTTGTCATTGGACTCTACGCGTTTCCAAGTTTTTTATGCGATCCGATCAGCTTTATGAAAGACCTCGCGACCCTCAGGAACCCTCAGTCGCCTTTTACTTTCCTTTCCTACCTTCATAGTCAAGATCGGTTACCGCCATTCATTAACAGAGGATCAACCATACCTACCCGCAAGGAGTTTTCCGACTACCTCTCCTGGGCGGCGCAACGTGTGCAAGACGAGGGCGTCAATGTTTTGTTTGGACATGAAGTCATCGGCCTCTCCGAAGGTCCACAAGAAACCATCCATGTTCGAGTTAAGAATCTGTCCACTGGCACAGAACAAGTCTTCCGAACGCGTAAGCAGGCTTAATCTAACGTTGGAGCTCTCAACTCACTCGGAATTCAGGTGACATAATCCTTTCGCCTGGTGGCTCGGCGAAAATTCCTGGATTGTTCGAGCCTTTCCTTCAACACCCACGTTTCCTTCACAGTTCTTCCTACGCCCTCTCTATCTCTTCTATTCTTGATGATTTGCTTCTCAAGTCGAGGCCGTTACGCATCGCTGTAGTTGGGTCCGGCCAATCTGCCGCCGAAGTGACACTCAACTTGCGCGACCGCCTCAGCGTCTGCCAGTCGTACGGTTCTCGTCACGAGATTGACATGATTTTGAGGAAGGGATCCCTCAAGCCAAGTGATGACTCGCCATTTGCTAACGAGATTTTTGATCCTGCTTGTGCGTAACCATATCGTTGGCGAGGGAACTGTTTGGTTGATTTGTTTTCAGCCACCGACATGTGGTTCTCACTGACATCGGAAAGAACTCGGGGTGAAATCTTATCGGAATATCACAGCACCAATTACGGAGTGGTCAACCCTCGGACCCTTGAACAGGTGTGTAACCGGCAGCATGTGCCCTTCCATCGTCTAATACGGGTTTTTAGATGTATGAAGTGATTTACGGGCAACGACTCGACGAGGGTATCACGCGTCGCACTGGTTCAAACCCTGTGGCATCTACACCAGTCATCAATATCCGACCCTATACATCAATCACTGCAGTCGAAGAAACGTTCCTGGAGAGGGAATGTGGCTGCAGACATGCTTCCCTTCAATCCTCTCCTCCACTTTCGACATCCAGCGCTTTCAAGATTGTCTCTCAACATATTGTCACGGGGGAGGCCTTTGAGCGGGTCTATGATGTAGTTATCTGCGCGACAGGATACCAGCGTTCAAGCTGGATCAACATTCTGAAGCATTCAGAGCTCGGAAAGAGATTCGGTTTGAACCCAGCTTCGACATCGATTCGTCTTCTGCCCGCTTCGAGGTTGGAGCGCAACCGGGATGACGATATTCCCTTCAACAGCAGTAACTCCTCGTCTCCTCTGACAACGAGTTCGGTCAGCACGCCGCCAACTTCGCCGAGTCGTTCCCTGGTTCAGTTAGACAGTATTCCCGATGACTTATATGTATCTCGAGGTTACGAGCTGCTTCCTGTCTCCGGCGAGAAGGGAACGCAAAGGTCCAGAGTATACGTTCAGGGGGTAGAAGAGGCAACACATGGCTTGAGCGATACTCTCTTGAGTGTTGTTGGAGTTCGCGCGGGCGAAGTTCTGGCAGACATTCTTAAAAGTTATTAGATCACTTTTTCTATTCTAATTTTGGGTAATCGTAGTCTAACGCGTAGATTTACTCTTATAATACCGCTAGTGGATGAACAGGCACAAAAAATACAGCGTTGCGCGCGTAGCAGATAAAATACTCTACGGTGAATGGGTGAGCAAGCTTGTGCATGCGAATAGATGCCGAGCCGCACTGCTGGAGTACGACTGTATCAGACAAGTAGATATCCTGTGGTTACGTGTCGAAATATCGATAAACCGTATCGCAGGACCAAATATCTTTGATTTAGCAATCACTTATTGTCTATGCTATGTGTAACTTGGTAATAATTCTTATCTGAACTATTAATACAATCCACAGATATAATACATATTTTTAGCCCAAATATATTTGGTGATACGTTGGTTTCCCTAGCTTTTGATATCTGAATGAAACATATAATATCTCTCAAATGTGGGGAATAAGATATCAGTCCGAAATTAAAGATATCTGGTTCTGAGGTAAAGTCTGTTGATATTTTGACATGTAAGTACAAGATATCTTAGCGCCGGGCAATTAGGATCCACGTGACATCCAGAAATCTGCATCACTGTTGGACGTGCTTAGCAGTGGCTATCTGTCCAGTATTTTAACCCCCTCCCGCAATGCGCATTGAGAAGTGCTATTTCTGCTCAACAAACGTATACCCTGGCCATGGTAGGTATCTTAAGCCGACATTAGAGCTAACTATACTTATAGAATGGCTAGGAACGGCCTTCGTCCGAAATGACGCAAAAGTTTTCCGTTTCTGCACATCGAAGTGAGTGGAAGATGATCGCCTTTAGGCTTTTAACTGAATAACATCTCAGATGTCACAAAAACTTCAAGTATACGTCTCGCTATTTCTCCTCAGTTGTGGTCGCTAACCCTATATCAGGATGAAGCGGAACCCACGAAAGGTGCGGTGGACAAAGGCGTTTAGGAAAGCAGCCGGAAAAGAGATGACCATCGTGCGTGTTCTATCGCCATGCATTTTTTCTATAGCTAACCAAACGATAGGACTCGACAATTGACTTTGAGAAACGGCGGAACGTTCCCGTTCGTTATGACCGTGATTTGGTACAGACAACGATCAAGGCCATGAAACGGGTGGGCGAGATCAAAGCACGGAGAGAGAGGGCATTCTTTAAAAACAGGTGCATTCGCACTTGGTCAATTCAACCATCCATAATACTCAGTACAACTATTGCAGGATGGCCGTGGCTAAAGCCAAACAAAGAGCGCACCGTCAAAAGGCCTTGGACAAGGCCAAGGCATCCGTCAAACTACATGAGCCTATGGTGGTTGAGGAGGAGACAACGAAGGTCAGAGAAAAGATCAAGGTTCCTTCAAAGGCGAGAAGTGCACTGGTGCAAGGAGACGGTCGATCAATGGGTATGGAGATTGACTGAGCATGGTGAGTGAGCCTCTTGGTTGTCTGAAGAAAGCATTATCGATACATTTATGACAGACATTAGATTGTCGTTACTAGGCCGTGTAATATACATATTGCATTATAATACAGGAGGCGACTATACCAGAAGCAGAAAACGAAGGGAGAAGGCAGTTATCAACCGCACTTTAAGCGTCACCGATGCTTATACTTGGCCTCGTTCTCCCGACGGACATTAGGGTCCAGTGTATTATGAAGACCAAGCAAAGTTTTGCTGATAGCTTCACTCGCTCCAATCATTGGTTTTAACACAGCAATCGGAACAGCACGAATCACAGAACGCACGGGACCCTCATGAAGCCTTAGCACCTCGATCATCGTGATTGACAAGTGAGCAACTTACCTCATTACCAGAGCGTTCGTAGACTTCCATAGGAACGGCCAATATCGTTTGAGCAGCGGAATTAAGGTTGCGTCGTAAGCTTCGGTACGCGGATTGAAAGCCTTCCCGAATATCCATAGGCTGCTCGGCATACTTCGAAATCAAGTCCGAACTATCATCCTCTTCTTCGTCCATGTCGAGGCTTAAACGTCCATTGTCATCAAGTGTTGGTACTTGAAGTGTCTCCGTCGTGTGGGAATCTGTGAACTGTCCGCCCAGTACACTCTCCGCTTGTTCCAATATGACTTGGGTTCCTGTCGCAAGACGTGCACCCATCTTGATGGCTTCAATTGCAGTGGATTTAACAAAGGCAGTGGCGCCTTTTTGCATACCGCGAACAATCCGACCATCTTTCTTGTATTGCGAGATCGGGAGCAGAACGAGATCCGCGACGCCAGAGCCAACGTTCACCATTGAACGGATCGGAGCGACGCCAGATATCACATCTACGAGCTGTGTAGCTTTGACGTCTGGCGTCCAAAGGTCATTAAGCATCTCAAACAACCGAGGCCATCCTGTGACCTGAGAGGGAGCTTCAGGAATGATATAATTAACAAAGAACGGCAGCACTTACTCCTGCAAGTGTGATATGACGCAAAGTCATCTCGGCGCCATCAAAGTGGAAAAAGTTCATCAACTCAATGGTACGTCCTTCCCGAAGTGCTCTATAGTCCACTCGTCGCGGTTTGTAATCCAATTTCAGGTCAACGGGGAAAATCTCCGCAAGTTCTGCTCTTAGGTTAGTGTTGACTACGGTAAAATTGTCAATGGATCTGGCATACGGATGTAGGCTTCGGGCGACGGCGCTTTGGTTACAGGAACCTCGTGCGGGTCCTTGAAGCTGAAAAACTTCTTCAGAAAGTCCACCGCATCTTGGTCGACATAAAGACGTAGAGGGAGAATTTTTGCCTTGAATAGCATTGGTGTGTGATACAACTCGCCACACAAAGGACTCACCCGTAAGCGGGACTCTTCTGAGGGATGACCGGGGGCGGGCCGGACGCCTCGTAACTCGATCCTGACCATTTCGGAATCCGTTTCTCTAATGTTTCCTCTGGAATCCGAACGCAGAGCTGTCAAAAACTTCTTCCAGGTGGATGTCTTGATATGATCCAGAATCTCGACATCCCGAACAGTCGCAAACGTCTTTGAAACGAGAATCTCGTCGGGATAGAATTGGTCCATGTCCGCGTTCAATCCCATCAACTTGAACTCCATGCTTGGGCCCTTCGAACGTGTGAGCTTCTTGCCGTGCACCCGCGGCCCTCGGGCTCTTTGTTTCCCTCCTGCAGCAACGGGAGCCCCAGTAGGTCTTAATGACTGCCATGAACTCTGTGTAGTCGTCTCTACGTCGTCCTTGAGTTCTTCGTCGATGGCTGCAAGCAGGGCTCCAGGCTCCGTCATATCGACGTCTTGGTCGATACCAATATAAACGGAATTAAACAAAACAGCATTTGTCTCCTCCATATCAGACTCTTGCACCTGACCATTGGCAACTAGTTGACGTATCTTGGCCAAACGACGGCGCATCTCCTTCACTTCTTCTTCGATGACTTTCCGCGTGCGCATCCAATCATATCCATCGTACAAAAATAGGGTTGCATCACCTGCTCGTATGCGGACCTTCAGTTTGCTTTCCATTCCGCTAAGTGGACCGCGCGTGAGTTATAAGACTTATAGGACAAGAAGGGAACGCACTCTACCGGAGACTCTGACAACTCTGCTGGAAGGTTGTCGTAGTACTCTTCAATCATATTAATACCCTCGGAATAGACCTTGATGGTCTCTCCATTGTAGTTCGAGTCACCTCCCGGTTCCACCTCAGCGAATGTAGTGTTCTGAACCATGGATCCACCATCGTTACTGTCATCAAGATCGTCTAGCTCGTCATCCGAGAATTCTCGCAATCCTGCTGCTGCGCCAAAAGATTCATCCAAATAATCCCGGTTGGTGGGAAGGTCATCATAGATCATATCGGGAGCTGGGCCTATCTCTGGTGGACGTTGAAATGCAATGTCTTCAACAGATGCTGTTGGAAAGCCATGAGCCAACTCATTGTTTTGCAGGTTGAGATTTGCCTACCCATGAGGTTCCGTGAAGCACTCATTTCGGAAAGGACGACTGGTTCCCTCGAATCCAGGGGAACCCTGCGTACTAGTCAGCTTTCCCCGCCAGTGTCTGCGCCTCAGCACTTACTCCTCTTCTGGTGGATTGAACGCAGATGCAATGTCATTAATCAGCGTCGATAGGGACGCAAGTGTGTCAGCAGCTAGGTGGAGATGGAGTTGAATACCGTCTACGAGAAGCTTCAACTACCATCAACACTCATGCTGCAACGAGAAAAAAGAAATTATACTCACTTCGACGTGAACAGGGGGATTCTTAGTTACGGTAACAACGGTATTTGTCTCGGCCACCTCCGCAATAAGTGCGTATCCGAAAGACTGAGGAAAGTTAGCAACGTCGACTCATATGTTCTACATGCAACTCACTTTCCAATAAGAAACACCTTTCATGCCGTGCAGGCTGGCGCTTTCGCCTCCCTGAGTACTCAAGTCGTCTATGGCGAGGAGAGACAAATATTGTATCCCCAAAGTCACGGTGGACTCTAGTGAATTTCCTGTTATGTCCGTTGCCAAATCCGTGTCTCCAACGTATAAAACAATGGCTCCGGGCTTCTTAGGTGCATATGCTCTGATTGACCCATCCATGATCTTGAGGATGATACTCGTTCGCTCACTCGGAATGACAGACTCAAATGTCTAAACAGGCATTAGAAAATGAAAATGGTGCCGCAAGAATTCGAGACTTACGCCAGGAGGTGATTTGACAAAGAGACCAAGATCTTTAGCCCAATTAACATCGGGGAACACATTGCAAGTAAAATCGCATAGCGTAAGCTTCAGTCTTGTCTCTTTGGCCGTAGTACCAGGCGTTGTTAATGAGATGAACCGAAGTTTGATGAGCGGTCGAGGAGTGGATGTCTGGAGATATGTGATTGAATAACAGGCAATTTGAACATACTACCATGCGATCCGTACCAGACTCCTAGGGGCGGTTAACCCCAATAGTGTTTCGGTCTTTCCAGTCTGGAATACATTGAGTACTTTAGCGTCCAAAACGCCAAGCGTGATAACGGTCTCTTCCTGTATATGATACATAAATAGGGGAAGTCGCAGAACAAACTACACACAAACCTTTCCCTCTGGTTTGAGTTCCATAAGTACACTCAACTCTGAGGCAAAAACGTCGAAAGGTCGAACGGATGTCGGCTTGGTATCTGTTCTCGGCACCCATGCTCGAAGAAATGCTGCCAGAAGATATAAGTAAAGGACCCAAATACTCTTCTGATATCATACCTTCTGAAATCGCTACCTTCACGACAGTCTCACTACTGCCGGAGGAGGCGCTACTCATCAAAGCACTTCCACTATTACTCCTCGATTTGGCGAAAAAGCGACTTCCTATCAAGCTAGTATCGGCACTCTCCCTTCCTTCCACCCCTGCTTCAGTCGTACGTTGTGAGAACCGCTCGAATAACTGAGACGCATCATCAATAAAGTACTGCAGCCCGTCCAGCAGTTCCTTTGATACTACTACATGAACAGAAGGGAATTCAACATTCAACGCAGTAATCTCGCCCGAACTGGCCTGGGACTTGATAACTGAAATTCGTGGCTGCAAAGGCGCATGATGATCAGGGGACTCTGGTCCATCGCCGTCACTTAGAGCTCCAATGGATAGGAGAGTCGTAGCGAGGGATTGGCCAACAAGGGAATAGGCCACCAAAATCCTTTTGGATTCAACTTTGAAGATCGGCTGGCTGTCGGCTGGCACTGAAGTTGGAGGTTCATCTAAGGGTGCTGCAAAGCGAGGGCGATTGTCGACTTTCCTGAGGCCGTCCCTCAGTTCAACATCGTGGAAATCAATAACGAGAGCTCCGGAACGAGGAATGTCGCGCGGGGGTGGTACCCGCAGCTCCAGACGAAGAGCCGCCAAGCTTAAGGATAGATGTAATTCGTCTTTGGGTTGAGGTTGCTAGTCGGAGATACGCTTAGTTATGCCGCTTTTAGTGGAACAAATAGATAGACCAACCTTTCTTGGAGGACCCCCACGCTGTCCTCCCGTATGTGCGCCCTCATAGTCGTACTCCAAATCCAAATCCAAATCATCAAGAACCATACGCTCTAGTCGTCTCCTTTCCCTTGCCCGGGGCGACGCAGGCGGTGTGTCGTCCATTTCAGGTCGTTCCAGGTGATCAGCATCTTCGGGCGTTGAATCTTCACTAAGCTTGAGACCTTGGGAGACTTCTCGCACAAAGTTCATTACTGTATCATCACCGATGATAGTGTCCAAATCCACCAGAAGATGCAATGGTGCGACCCTGCCTTCAACCGTTAGCTCTGCCGATCGTTTGCGCTTTCGAATCTTCTCTAAAGTAATTGAAAAGGCGTGCTCGTCCGGGGTACGACCAGGCAAGTCTTCCGCGTGGGTTGGTGGAGAAGCAATATTGGATTGATCTTGAGGATATCGGCGAGTGTGTTGTCGTGACTTAGGCTTGCAACGCCAATGCGAGAGTCGTGCTCCTCCCCTCTTCTGCTGGTCTCGAGATGTCCAGTCAAGGACGTCAAAATCAGGCAAGGGTTTATTGAGGGTCCTATCCACCTCACTTGGGTGGGTATGCGAAAGGGAGTATTGGCTCACGAGATGCGGATCCGTGAAGAGAACAGGAAATGCGGAAACCCCATCATCGTCACGAGAGCGGAACACGAAAACGGACATGTTGTGAATGGAGAAGGCTCCTTTCATCAACAGGTGATTATCAGGACGTGACCTTGTTTGTATGCTCAGCTTTGGGGTAGCCTTTAGTTGTGAAGGGAGCGCTAGAGAAGCTACAATCCCTTCCATATGCATGCGCATATAACCGAATGGCAAGGACGGAGGAACCAAAGGATGGAGGAAGAATTGTTGATGATCGTCAATAGTTGTGTTCGAATGCAAGGGTAATAGGTGAAGTACGATGCCACGAAGATCCAGGGAGCCTTCTATGTCAAAAAGGGCAAGACCCGCACTGGTCGTTGTGGTCGTTTGTGTCGGAGATCGAGGCCCTGGTTTTGGCATTCTGGAGGCAACCACATTTGTGAGGCGCAAAAGCCCTGCGATATGCCAAGGTCGAAGCGCACTAGACAAGAGACCAGTCTGCAGAGAAAAAGTGACCTTGTCTCTTTCATCAGAAGAAGGTCCTCCACTGTCATTTGAGGGTGGCACGGTCATCACTTTGACAGTGATAGGGAAGGAGCCAGAAGAGAACACGACTTCTTCCACGGGCACAGGTGATGGTGGGGCATCATCAAAATGGTTGGCCACGGGAGGGAGCGGGTTGACCGTTTCGGAGGGCGTAGATTCATCTTCCTCGTTGACAACTGACAGTGCGCTCTGGTACATGCTGCCACCCATAGACTGAGAAGGAGACGGCACTCGGGGTGGAAGACTTGCGAGGGATTGAGACATCGCCATTGTGGTTTCCTCGTCGAGGGATGACGAGGAAGAATTGGCAGACCCCGACTGGTAGATGCGATGTGGTGAACTTGGTTTTGTAGATAATGTCGGGGAATGAGATATCGTCGCAAATTCAGGCTGGTGCATGATATTCGTTCGCAGATCCTTCATGTGCACTGTAATGCCATTCACAGTCAGAGAACGGGTGACACTCGGAGTCCGTCCGCCTCCTGACGATGGAGCTTCCGGTTGCTGAATGTTGGAACTATATTTGATCTCTGACAGCGTCAACGTAACGCTGACATTGTCTGGGTGTCGGATTGTAATCCGGATATCCTGAGCGTCGAACTCAAATCTGGACAAGAGACGTTCGATGAGAGTGGCAAACAGCGATATACCACCGGGCTCCATCTCATGACGCGGTTCATCCTCATTTCCAACGTCGAATGGATCCAAGCCTCCTGGCACGCTATCCTTGTCAGCACTCGAAACAGCACCATGAACATCGGAGTGAAGCGAATCCATGAGTGAGGCTTCCTCGCGAGGAGTCAACTCCTCATGAAGGAACGTCTCGGCGACAGAAGCCACGGAAGAAGCCAAGTCTATGTCGGGAAAGGGGGTTGTTGTGGCTGGGGAGATTACGAAGGTCAAATGCAGGGAATTTAAGGAAAAGCCGAGAGTCGATGTGAGGGGGTTGGGCCATGGTATCCGAACGGTAGCTGAAGAAAGATTTCCGGAGGAGAAAGAAAAAGGCAGGCCCGAAAGAAGAGTATTAATTGCCTGGCGATGAGATTAAAGCTATCATGTGCGGCAAGCAACGATTTCACGTACCTCATTGTCGAGCTCAAGGTCATTCACCTGTACGAATCCCGAACCAATTTGAGAGTCAATTTGACGAGCATCGAGTTGCCCAGGCTTAAAGAAGTGTCCGAGAGTCTTCTTTAATACAAACGAGAGAAAACGTCCTTGAATGCTAGTGGGTAAGGCGAGATTGAGGTTCAGAGTTGGTAGTTTCGGCAACCAGGAAGAGAACCAGGACATAGAAGATTCTTCGGAAATCAAGGCAGTAGGAATGTTATCGTGGTGTGAAACCAACGGGGAATGGCCGTTGCTGGTAGGGCTAATGTGCAGAAAACAAGGGGTCACAACTACCTCCACCACGAGCCTCAGATGAGGTGAGGTCACCACAGCAAGGGGCGTTGATGGGGTGCTGTGACTTCCTCTTTTGGAATGTCCGGTGTGACTACCCCATACGCATAGGCTCACCAAGGACCGCCACTCCGCCATCTTATAATATACAAAGACAAAGAAACGGTTGCGGTATAAATTTAATGCCTCTTCATGTACGGTATACTATCACGCATACGATCTATGTAGCCCATCATTGTGTATTCCTCGCTGGCACGGTATTCATGAATTCCGCAAATTCATTCGCGAAGAAATCATGAACCCGGGACGTGGGATGAACATGATCCACCCACATCGGCCCTCCAAACTCCCCAACATCTGCCGGGTCAAACCCATGAAGGGTAGGATTGTCAAACAGTTTCTCAAAAGTCTTCGTGGAGGAGAAAAACAAAGTAGTGATATCCTCGTGTGCTGCCGTGAAATTCTCAATGGCTGTCGGAAGCAACGCGTTCCAGTTGTCCCTCGACTCCTGATAGTTTTCGATACGAGGTACGAATAGACCTAGGGCCCGGGTAAATTTGACATGAGAATATGATGATTAAGATATCATACCCAACGGTCCTCGATGCACGGGCGGGACATCAATGAACAAGAAGTTACGAGCACCCGCGACATACAACTGTTCTTGGAGCTCGAAAAGGTCCTTGATATTCTGAGAATTCTCAATAGTACCCCTGGATCCATTCACCGTGAGAGGGAGAGGTTCGACGTCGTGAATTGGACGTACGCGCAATCATTGATTCCGATCCAAGTTACTGGGGAATTTTCGCTCAGTACACAGAATGTTCCTGGTTGCAAAAGTTGAAGCATTAAACTTCTTACAAAAAAGTGTATTATCAGCATTCCAAGACGCCCACTCGGGTTTCTTTCCGACCTTGGGCAGGAAGAATCTCTGAATTTGGCGCCTGACGCCGTCGACCTTATCGCCTCCTTTCGCGTAGTTGTAGACCAGAAGAGCGTGATCACGATACTCTTGCGATTGTTCCTCCCTGGCTGGGTCAAACCGAGGATGAGGGCAGTATTTTGTTATCAGATGTCCGACCCAGTTAGGTTTGTCTGCCTCAGCCCAAGTCACACCCGGAAATTCGGTTCCAAGTGGATTTTTTGTGTCAGGTTTTACCTCGATTTGTTGCCAATGGTATCCGGTATCAGTAAACGAATCGCCGCTAAGACTCGCTAATCAGGAGTAGCGTCAAGATGAATACGTCGGATAAAGGACTTGCAATATCATGAGGCGGGTAACTTCGCGGAAACCATGCCAGTGGGGTCCGAGCTTGTAGATCCTAGAGCCGCCGGTCATGGGAGGTGTCGACACCTGAAAATGCTGACGTTGTCCCAAGCGGGAGTTGAAGCCGAGAGCGCGAGTGACAGTCACGGTTCGCTGCCAGCCGTGGTAGACACCGTAACACGGGTATGCCAATCGTTTGCTGTGGGCGGTAAAATAGGTATCGAGCAAGGTCCTCAGCCAGTGTGGTGACAAGGATGAAGTCACAACCATGGTGGCTCAAGTACTCAAGGATGATTCAAGGGAACAGGTGTCAGGCCTGTCAGGGTCAAGCAAAGGCCCCACACATACTTATAGCGATGTAACTTATGCCGTAATACACGCGCATAGCCACCCAATCTAGGTTTCTTTAATTCTTCTCTGATTCGGTTGCACAGAACTGAGAAACTCGGCAAAGTCAGCTGCGATAAAATCATGAATCTTGGAGGTAGGATGAATGTGATCGATCCGCATGGAGCCACCATCCTGGGCACCAAAGTCATACGGCACGGGGTCGTCTAGCAGCTCGTTGAAGGTCTTCTCCGGGGAGAACAGTGATCTCCTCATGTAATGTTGCAAAATTCTTCATCTCAGCTACGAGTGTTTCATTCCAGCAGTCCACTCGTTCGCGACAGAACCCGTGTCTTCCGATGAGGAGGATAGGCAAAAGATGGCGAGGCGAACAACATCCTTGCCAGTTGGGTTACAGTACAAAAGTGGAATACCGAGCAACAACAAACTACGAGCTCCCACTTCGTACAATTGCTCCTGTAGCCTAAGAAGTTCCATGACGTTCATGGAAATATCCACACTCGGCCTCCTGCCTTTGTGGTAACAAGAGTCAATTAATCGGACCACGATTCTCACCCGGAGTCATTGATGTCATTGTCCAAGGAGATAAGTATTTAGCGTGGCAATAAATCACAGTTCTCGGGGAGGAAGAAATGTATTGAGAAACGGACAGATAGTACAACTCAGAAACTAGATCCGAGTTATAAATCATGTACAAGCAAAATGGCTATCATCAACGGTGCTGTATATATAACCCTCGTCAATCAAGAAGTTGAATGCGTCCCTGCGACCGCTCGGGATCACCGTCAAGGCACTCGAGCACGAATACGACTCACCCGAATTCATCTTCTGTCAGGCCTGGACGTCGTCTTGCAATAGTCTGAACGAGCATTGTAACGGAGGCGCCTTCCCAATCGTCCCCCACTACTGATGTCGAGTTCCGAATGTTCTGAATAGTCAAGATGATGTCCCTTTGTAAGTTTGATAGATGAGAGTAAGGATCACGCCTTCGGGGCATCGTCCTTTCAGTTGGTCTCGTGACCTGCGGCATTTCAGAAGAAGAGTCCTCGAATTCCTGGTGGGATCTAACATCGTGGGCCGCGGTAGTAGATGATTTTGGCGAACTGGTGGGAGAAATGAACTCTGGTGAGGCTTGATATTGAGTAACAGTGGCCGTCGACGCTGTCGACGGTCTATTGGAATTCCTGAGCAATCGGTTTGGAGCTAGGGAAGGGCGCAAGGGTTCCCGATATCGCTTTGGAACTGGAGAAGGTTCGGGCTCGCGGCTCGGTCCGGCTAACGAGAAGTCCCCACCAACACGATAGTTCCTTCTATGCGATGAATCGTCTATCTCCATAGGAGAAGATCGCAATGGGGACTCTGGTGGAGAATCCGATGACTGCTGGACGTGAGACACGACTCTCGGTATTTGCTCAGGAGTCTGAGGGACATCCAACTTAGGAGAGGGAGTGCGTTGCGGAGTGGTATCCATAGGTTGGTGAGTGCTATTGGGATGTAGGTCGGGAAGGTCATTCCGCAGAGTGTGCATTGAAAGCGCTTCAGGATGTTGGTCGTTCACATGTCCTTGCGACACAGATGCCATCAAAGCGCGGCTCTTCCACAAAACATTAGTGACAATCAGCACATCTAGGAGAGCGAAACTAACAGGAGGGCCGCGCCGAAACATAAGCGACTCGACCATAACACTCAGAAGGTGGTGATATATCTCATGGGGATCCTCTACGAAGTTGATCTTCGTCAGTTGGATGGAGTATATTCTGTTATACTCTGAGATCTTCCCAATGGCTCTGACGTATGAAAAGTTCCTAGAAACGAGGAGGCCAGTATCTCCGTTAGCGGAGTCAAAGAAACAAAAAAAAGGAGAATCACGCACTGTGACTCGTATTCCGCAAGTTCGCGTTCTGCATCCTGGCCATCGATGTCCCACTGATATGCTTTAATTCTTCCTGTACCATCATCCAGTCCATAATCCAGTTTCCCCCCTATGTAACCTACATCATAAACATTTGCGATCACGGCAATCTAAGAAAGAGGTACTGGTAGTTAGCTCTCAACTCGCTGTTTGGGGAGCTGTGTTCAGGCGAGTGAGAAGGCACGAGGACTCACAAACTCAGTTTCCCGACCGTCAATTTCGAAATGATTTCTGACATGGACCGCGTTCAGAACTTGCCTGATGGTTGTATGACGAAGACCATGATTGGCGAGATGACCGGCAGACTGGAGCGTTATACAGCGAGGGACTAACAATGGTATGAAATCGCGAACCTTGTACGGTGATTCCGGATTGAGTGTTAGACCAGGGGTAGCGGGAAACGAGGTCATAGAAAAAAGCCCGGGATTTAAACCCAGCGAAACTGAGGACGACTGGAAAATAAGGTACGAACCCGTGTCAAATGCCGCGAGGCGATGGCAGGGAAGCGCACGTCATTAAGTAAGTACATGCAGCAGAGGGATATATTGTACAGAATTTTCATCCTGCATTGTACAATAAGGTAGATCTAGCGAGAAAGGGCAAAATGGCTTTCATCAATGGTGTAAAATAGATGACCCCCGTCCAAGAGGGCATCCAGCGCAGCACTGGATTTAGTAGAATCCTACCGTCAGTGTCGTAAAGACCAAGGCGAGGGATCACAAACCTAAACTCTTGAGCGCCCAGAGTCTCATTATCCTGCTTGATCCCTCGAGCAATCACTCCAAGATGGACGCCATCTTGGTCGTCTCGTGAAGCGAGGAATCTGACAATTCGTTGCTGTAGAGGAGGCAGGTGGGAATATTCATCCCGGGTGTCCATGGGATTATTGTTGAGCTGGTATGCGGAGGAACCAGCACCGAGGGCCTTTTGTTGTCCAGTTCCAAAATTGCGGGGCTACGCATGGGATCAGTGCCCTGCACATTCCAAGCAATACTAGAGCACTCACAGCACCACGTTCCAACGTCAAGGTCACCGTGATACATTCCAGCATATGAAAGTAGATCTCATTGAAGTCCGTGATGGGTCTCATATACGAGGCATTGATGTACTTCTTGTTCCCAAACGACTTCAGGAACCCACTTAACCGGACATAAATCCCCTCTCTGAAAATGAGCCAGCATAAGGAATAGTGCTCAAGCAAAAGACACAACAAGATTTACTTACTCAATATCGCCCCACTTCTCCATCTCTGCTTCCGCATTACCCGTTGTCCCCACCCAGTGCCTTGCCTCAACACGCCCAGTGCCATCATCAATGAAATAAGTATGACTCGTCGTTTGTTGCTGCATCGAGATCACTTGCCCAACCATCGTAACCTGATACCAATGTATGAACAAAAACTTCTTCACATGGAGTAGAGATCCGCACATGTCCAATCTCAATATTATCCAGTGACCATGGTGCGTCACCGTGCGGCTGTTCTGTCTTCAGGAATTGGGCAGCAGTTATTGGCCGTAGTGACATCGAAGCTTCGCTCCTCTATTCAAGTGTCAATTTGTGATCTCATATATTTGACAATTCATTCACCTGAGCACCTCCGGGACTTCCTGACTGACTGTAAGGCGAGCCACCTTGAAGGAAACCGCCGCCTCCACCACCATAATAAGACTCGTCTGCCAATGGAATCGGGTCGTCAGGATCAAGGATGCAAAGTCGGGGGGATTGAAGTTACATTGGGACATAATGTGTGGTTAATAAGGTGGGAGAATAGCCGAAAACTGCGTTTGTGCAGGTAGTAGATGGGTACTGGACACAAGGAGAGAGATTCACTCGGGTGTGACGGGACGCGTTACAGGACGCGACTTGAATGAGCCTGTGACATCACGCGTTCTGACAACTGTTCATGCATTTATGTGCAGTTCACTAGCTCAGACCTTCAGGATTCGGGCAGACGGAGGAGAAATTTTTAAAAGGAGTTGGGTGACATTAACTATTGTGACAAAAACAAATCGTACACATGCATGAGTTCTAATCCGCTTCTCTAATTACCAGCATAATTCGTGCAAATGCGAGTGATACCCTTTCCAAGTCCTTCAAGGACCTTCTTCCTTGCGTCAGTTTCCTTCTTAGCGATGTTCAAAACGAAATCATGATCAATCTGTGGAGTGATGTCGATGTTTGTTAGTCCCCATTGTAGAATTATGGGTTAAAGGAGGGACATACGCCAGCACTGATGATACCAGAGCACTCTTCTACAAATGCCTTGCGCGACTCCGCAGTGGCTTCACTCTCGCTTCGCTTGATCAGGTCCGCAGAGATGTCTTTCAAGTTAGTGATGGCATTAGTGCGAATGTTTTTGATGCTAGCGACAAGCTGTGCACATGTTCAGCGGATGGGATGTCAAGGACCAGGAGTTTCTTACAGTGCTCAGTTTGTTCTGTTTCACCACTGTCTGGTTCTTGAACCTGAGGGTCTCAACAACGAAAATAAGGAATGCCTTTACAAAAAATGAGCCCAAGAACAAGTGCAATCAAAAGTATACTCCCACCTCCTGCGCAATAGCAGCAACATGAAGAGCCTCCACTGGTGAACTGGCATCCTTGACTTCATTGAACCTCGCCTTTATATCTGATGACACCCATTATAAACAACCCGGATCCATTATATTTAACCAGATGCACTCACCATCAAAGAAGCGAGTGACTGCTTCAGGAGGTTCAACAAACGCGGGAGGCTCCTCATCCTTCTTATGCCCGTTGCCATTCACCGGAGGAACCTCAATACCCTTTAACGGGTGCCCGGTCTTGAGCTCAGTCTGCTTCGAGGCTTCGGCCAAAACTAGAGCGGGTGGCGGACGCGTGTAGTTGTGGTAAGCTTCTAGCCAGTCCGCTACTGCCGAGGCGAACTCGACGAGCGACACTTCATCCTGAGTAAGCTGGGATAGTGTAATTTGGTTAGTTTACGCGTGAGCGTACAATAACCGGATACTTACTTCCTTGAGATCTTCCTCTGACCGTTCGACCAAACGATCCCTCAGGGTAACGCCAGAAGGAAGGTCCACACGCTGTTTAGGTCGGTCTCCAATCAGCAGTTTCTCCTCTACTGTATCATCGAGATCACTGCCTTGTTGCAAAGCACGAATATAAACCTTCAGCAAAGTACGCAGGAAACCAAACTAAATTCGAGTCAGCATCAATCAGCCATTTCAATTTCCAAGGCAACCGCTTACTCCTTCGAAAGTATCAAAGAGGAGAGTTTGCTTATTGAAATCAGGTGAAGACCTCGGTTGGTAGTTAGGCAAGATGGCGGTATCCCGGTTATCATGGTGAACTGAACGGCCTCAATGTGATGTCTTCTCCAACATTTGACATTTTGGGCCCACCTCGGTCAAAAATGAACTTCAACTCGATGAGTTCCATATCAATGATATCAGAGTTGATGTTTTCGTGTGCGAGACGCATTCGTAGATGTTCCATCTTTACAATATCGCGTTGCAGGGAGTTTTCCAGTCGGTCTTCAAAGGTAATGAATTCTGGTATCTGAGCCACAAGTTAGTAAACGGACGCTTCTTAGGAAGTCTCGGCTGGGCATCATACCTGGGAGTACTTCTCTGCTGTGAAGGCGCGAATGACGAAATCACCAGTCTGGAAGCCATCGTTAGCACTGGTCATTGTAAGTCGGAATTAACCCACCTCTTGAGCATTGTTCAGGTAGATCTGTGTCGATTCTAGGCACTCAGTCGCAAAGGTGAGGTCGCCGGTCGCGGCCAGAGAGAACGTGGACGAGCGAGACAAGACAAAATGTGAAAGAGTATCATTCTGTACCTGTTTGACACGCAAGGCACGATAGTGCTCAAGAGCCTGCGCGGAAGCACCTGCCGACACATTAATTCATCGATCCCCTCCACCAAAAAGTTACATACCGAGCAGACGGTAAATGCGAATCAGCATCAACCTTGCCAAGAACGATTGTTTGCTCTTCGTCAACGCATACTCCAAAAGCGCCGTCGCAGTATACAGGCATCCATCATCCCTTGTCAATTTCCATAGGCTCACATGACTGCTCGCAGCGAGGAGAACGAGATCATCCGCAGGTTGAAGCTCCGTACTTGGAAGGTCAGCACCGAGCTTCAGGGCCTCAAGGTACTTCTCGGTGTACA